>JAGKTI010005240.1:28638-39134 GCA_018397915.1 Birgus latro | reverse complement strand
ATACAGTCTTCACTCTCATCTTAAATTTTAGGACTGCCTTGCCTAGCCAAGGGCTCCTAACCTCCTCATGGGGCAACGTAGGAGTGGATGATGGGTGGTATCTATATATATCTATATCTATATCTGTCTATCTGTCTATATATATATATGTATGTATGTATCCATCCAGCCGTCATCCAGTCCTGTGTCGCCCCATGAGGAGCATAGGAACCCGGGGCTAGGCAAGTTGGTCTTGACTTTTAAGATGAGAGTAACCAGCCTCACTCATCCCTGAGTGGCATTATGTGAGCAATAAGCCCCAACCATCCCTTGGATATAAACCTACACAGTCTCAATCCGATTGGAGCACCTTCATTACCCACTAAACCACCAGGTGCTATAATTTGGTTATATGGTTACCACCCAGCATAGTAAATGGTTTCCTGGTGTACAGGAAACCATTTGGGTTGTCACTAAGTGTAGATTTACCCATAGACAGAAGGAAGAGGAAAGAACGAAGGAAAGAAAGACAGAAGAGGAAGGAAGGAAGAGCAGAAAGGGCAGACACCCAAAGCAGCAGTACATCGAGTGAGTGGATGGTGATCACCCCCACCTACCATATATATATATATATATATATGGCCCATTGGATTGGGCAGATTTGAGTTGTTTGGACGTTGCTACTCCTCTCCCTGCCCTAGGGTGAGAAAGGAGATCCGGATGATGATGATGATGAGCATCTTTAGGATTATGACTTATTCCAGGCTGTTACAATGCACTGTGTTATTGTATTTGATATTGAGAGCACTGTATACTGATAAGAGTTCTCAAGTTGAGCATCATGTACTGTACTGTATCAAAACTTATTCTAATTGATGGTTCACATATATTCAGAGTTGGCTGCTCTGGAGATATACAGGTTGAGAGACGGAATTTTAAAAGTACCCTGTAATATGTTGGTGGCAGGATGCAGGACCCAGGCTTGCAGAAACAGTTGGCAGCTGGATGGGAGGAGCAGCGACGGTCGGCTAAACGGCTCTTCCCAGTCTCACCCCGCCCCCCCACGTCACAATCCCACAAGCAGGAGACCCATCCTGCCCTCTCAGCATCCTCTTCTTGGCTGTCTGAGAGTAAAAACTCTCCTGCCAAAAGCAAGTGAGAGGAATATCATGTTTACTTATGCATCATGCTGCCCAGTAGTTTGGTGTCAGCAGATAGTGCTGTCTCTGGTCATCCATGGCTGACTGAACTGAGTACACAGCACTGGTTGTTGTGGTTGTGTACAAATTTGCCTTACTCAAGATTTAGTATTTTTATTGATTCAGTCATTTGCATGTGTGAAGTTTTATGAGAGTAACTAGCTACTTGCAGTTTTTATATGTGTGTATGTTCATGTTTGTACCAGCTGACAATAATTGTACTGTAAGTACATAGTCATAGGTGAAGTAACCTAACACAGGAAGTTTATTGTTTCCTTACACTCTTAAATGTGATGGTACATGAGCATCCTCATTGTGTTATCATAAATGTGAAGCTTTTATACATGTCTGAGTTTTGAACATGAGAGTATCTGTAATGTTGTTGGAGATAACAGTGTTAACTATTTGGAAACAAGCATTGGATTGATCCCTGGAGTTATTTGGTACATACAGTAATATGAGTACTGTTACTTTCAGCACCTGAGAACTGATTTGCCAGAATGCTGCTTTAAGTGATATGGCTGTTGTTGGCTCATGGTTGAAGGTTGTGATGTCACAGCAACTTTATTATGAAGCATGGGCAACCATAAATTAAAAATTGGAGTTCAGACCATGATTTTGAAAACAGAACAGCTTTGAAGATTACTCATGAATGGAAGTGTTATTGAATAACCCACGGTCTGTCTGGCTGAGCAGACCCTTCAACTGCTGGCTAACAGTTGTTCCTGCAAGGCTTTCCCATTCAGTGTACCTTGTGGCAGACAGTCCCTTGCCATAATTAGGTGTCAGGAAGAGTGTGGAGGGTTTCTGGTTTCTGGATGGACACCACATGCGTGTATCTCCACCCATTAACAGTAGCACTGTAGTAGGCTCCAGATTACCTTATTATTTGGGTATTTACTACATGCTACCCTGAATGGAGATGTAATGAACAAAAGCAAACCTCCTGAATCCATGCAACTATTTAGGTTCATAATCTCATCTGATTAGACTTCTTGGCATGTCTTCCTGAAATTTATTTTGCACATTATACTTCATACAGAGACTGCATAAATAACATGCAAGACAGAATTAATGTTCCAAATAGTTATGAATATGAACTTGTAAGAAAGAATCTCTTGGTCAGTAACAAAGAGGCTGTCACTGCACCTCAGACATGTGTAATATTGCATTGTGTTGCATATATCATTGACTCCTTGTTGTGCCATATGTGTTTTGTAATGCTGTACCATGCATGGCCTTGATAGTCCTTGCATTTTTGATCTTCTCAGAAATTTTTTGTACAGAAGTGTTTTTCCAGTAAGTGGGTTTCTATTACTTCATTGTGACTCTGGGTATATCGACCACTTTTTAATTTAATATTGTACTTTGGGTTTCCAGAATTGTTGTACTATAGTAGGTGTGATTTCATCTGGTGGAACTAGGCTACTTCCACAGTGTAAATACAAAGTTGTGGTTGCATGAAATTCAAGGTACAGCCGAGGAAAGTTCTGCCTTATACACCTGCCTGCCAATTCGGACCTTTATGTGTGAGACAACCACTAGTGAAGCAGTAACCAGACACTCAGCTGTCTGGTACCACTGTATGGGAGAGGAGAGGTTGAGGGAGGAGGAAGGCTGGGGGAGCTGATAGCACCTACCCCTCCCTCCTCTGTCCCCATCCTTCTCACACAGTTACCAGATGGATGAATGTTGACTACTCTTTCGCTACCACTTGTCTCACATTCACCATTTCGAATTGGTGAGTGAGTGTATAACGCGGAACTTTCCTCGGTTGTACCTAAGTTATGAAACAAAAGTTAGTGTGTCTGGTTACAAAATGAATTGATCCTCCAATCTGACTCCACTCAGCTTTCAGCTGAGCTGAAGGAGGTGAGGGAATTTCATCTGATTAGAACAGACTTACCTTAGCTTTGCAGTTTGCCATCAGTGTTGATTGTGTATGTCACTGTACCAAGTAAACAGCTGATAGTAAAATACATATTGGTAACTGTATTTGTTCCTGCTTTGATATTCGTTTCTTTCCTCACCTTTTCTCACTACTTTGATATACATTGATGTCATTGTATATGAATGACGGTCCAGCCTCTTGAACTGTTCCATGTTTAAACTTACTACACTTTTCTCCCAGGTGTAGCCATCAGTATTTACTGGAAGATTGTTTAGAGGAATGAGTGTACTATGCCTTTGGAAGGGTGAACTTGATAAATTATTACTGTACTTTTCTGTATATCATTTGTCGCCATGCTGATTGACCATGGTCCAGCAGCATTCACAGGAACCTATGATAAAGCACCATCCCAATCACTGTTTCTTGTTTAGATGCTAACCAGTGACATTTTCATTTGTCTATTTTCCAGTTTCACATTCACTTTAGGGATTTATGTTGGCATACAAACCATTAACATTAATAGAATAGTTACCATTGGACCCTTAGTGAGCTTTGTATCTCTTCAGTGCACCTTTTTTAGCATTGGAGAGTTTCTTTTGAGATGCAAGTAAATCAGCTGGGGAAGCAGCTGTCATTCCTCACTTGGCATTCTTATTTTTCACTGTAGCTCTTTATACCATAGAATTTAAAAAGGATCTCCCCATGTTGTTGTAGGTTTTACTGCAGCCATTTTCTCATTGATGTATTCTTGTGATTGTTAGTGTTGTTCATCCTTAGTGGAAGTAAGAAAATTATCACAAAAATTTTGTTGCAGTAAAGTAACATTCCTTCCTTTTTCCTGCCGGCACAGGTGATGGTGATAAGAAGTGTAGCGTCCAGTAGTAATCTCCACCACTCAGGGTCAATTTGCTGCAGCTGTATTGGGGACGACTGCCGCTAAGTACAAAGGTGACATGAGCCGGCACTGAGGGAGAGAGAGTGAGTCAGGGGTCACTCTGTAGAGACCATGTAGAAAAAGAGAATAAGCTACACCACTTTCATGTGAGACCTTCTCAGCTTGATGCAGCTGTTGCTGTTAAAGTATTTTGAGTTGGAAATAACTGGCCTGGTCAAACTGGTTCTCTCAGTGCCTCATGCCGGCTTACACTCACTCAGATATACAGTACAAATCTCAGTGAATTGTGTGGAACTTGAGATGAACTGGCAGATATGTTTGTTCTCTTTCTCCTACAAGGTCTTGACAATACTGCCATTAACCCCAGGTGGCCCCTGACTTTTGTGTAGGCTTCTCAGTGAGGAGTTGTTTTTGCCTTAACTGAGGCGTAGTGATAGACTGTGCGTGTGCTAAGGTTGATACTTTTGAATATAAGAGCCAGATACTTGCTCACCCTGGTCGTCAAATACAGGGTGGATGCTGCACCGTTTTATTTATCCCCTTTCCCCCACATCAGAGTATTTGTCACATCACAGTACACTTCATTTCCTTCAAAATATAACCACTTTTCAGTACCAGACAAGAACTCTTTCAAGTTAGTGGAAATTATATCCATATATGTTAATGAAATTGTGCTTATTGCAGTTTAGTTTCAGCATATGGATATAATTTTTATCATTGGAATGCTACTGCACCATGAACATTTTTTGGCATACTTTGCACACTTTGCACCACTCAAAACAGTTTCTCAAGACATTGTACTGTCAGAGCACTCTTATAGTTTAACTCACATCATAGACCACCATGAACATTCCACCAAAGATCCCTGGAAGTGGCAGATTGAAGCTTTATCTCTGCTGTTTTGTGTGTGAATTGCCATAACAAGTCTGTCCATCTTGTGTTAATGTATGTGTGTAGTACTGACCTGATTAGGGTGAGCAAAACCTGGCTGTTGGAACCATTGTTGTTAAGGATGAGAAGATCACTGATGTGTAATACCATATGAAAATTTATTGCTGTGGAAAATATTTGAAATATGAGAACTTCAGATAGTAGTGTTCCACTTTTTTCAGTTACTTCTCATTGCTTTGCTTTTCTGCTTTTCCACTTTCAGTCTTTCACTTTGAGTGCTGTCATCCTTTAGTCTCAGTGCTTTTCTCAGTTTCAGTTTGCATACCACAATCATAGTCAGATAGATCTCTGCATTGTCCCCTCCGAGCTTTCATGACAGTTTTTGTTGTTGAGTAACCCAGGTCTGTCTGGTAGAGCAGACCCATCAGCCACAAGCAAGCAACTGCTCTTGCAGGGTCATCCCGTGAAGTGAAGCTATGTTTTCTTGTGGCAGACAGCACCTTGCCACTGCATGGCATAAGGTAGAGTGGTGTTTTGGCTCCTGGATGGAAGCCGCATTTGTGTGTCTTCATGAAGTTGGTAGGGACACCTTAGTAGGCTCCACATCATCCTCTTATTTGGTCATATTGTTACCAGCCAGCATTGTAATTGGTTTCCTAGTTTACAGGAAACCATTAGGCTTGTCAATCATTGTAGAGCCACCTAAAGAGGAAAGTAGAGCACTGGTACTGGAGAAAAGTAACAGGATGATTGGCAGAGACAGGAAGAGAGGAGGCCAGATATAGAAAAAGAATGATGAAGGAAGAAGCAGGCCTCATTGCATTGAATGAATGATGGTCACTACCACCTACCACCTTTTATGACTGTAATACCTGAAGCTTCTTTCTGTCTATGGGCACATATCCAATAGGAGTGTTCACGCGGATTGGAAAATCTGCCAGACGCCACCAGAAACTATGTCTCGTATTCATTTCAGTGGGCTAAAGGGGTCTTAGGCTTCCACATGACCTAACATTTTAAGAGTCCAATAAATAATAAACTATGGATAGACCATATGTGCCGTTTTTTGTACAAGTCAGACTATATACAAATGTCAATATTCATATGGCTTTTTTACTTCTTACAGTCCAAAAACCGTCTTATTGGCAGATACTGTATTGTCGTAACCTTCTTGGGGAAGAATCTATAAATATACTGTTTTTTTGGCAATATTTTGGGTGAAATAGCTTAAGTAAGAGTGATGTATATTTTTAAAAGCTATTTGGTTAACCAATATCGTAATTATCAATCAGAAAAATAACACTGATGTTCAGCTAAGACCCTCTTAGCCTGCTAAAATGAATACGAGACAGTTTCTGGAGGTGTGTGTTAGATTTTCCATTCTGCGCAAATGCTGCTATTAGGCTCCTTTCAACATTGTCTTCAGTCTTTCTGTACCATATAAATGTATGTATGCCATTGTGTGATGTATTTTTTTTTTTTTTTTTAACCCTTCAGTTACAGTCTTTTATCATTCTGCCATGGTACTTCCTAGTACATCATTACAGTAAGGGCCTGTTTTGAGTCGTATGTTCATGTCCTCCACAAAAACACTCCAGAATTCTTGGTGTATGTTATACCACTGTCATTACAAGGTACAATTACAGTAATCAGAGCCACTTGCACCATAAACAGTAACTTAATACACTATACAGTCTCCTGAGTTGATGTATATATAATTTAATCCTCTTTACTTTCATCATTCAGCAGCAAATCAAATCCCTCTTTACTCTGCCCACCCATTCTCATACATAGTCCTACAGAGGTTCAACCTTGCCATTCATCCATTTCACTTCCTTCTAGGGTCACATGGCATCCAGGCCCACATAAATATCAGTGACTATGCATAGCTATGCACATTGTAGCTTTCCCAGTATTTGGAAACATGGAACAGCAATCACTGTTCTTAAACCAAGCAAGAACCCAGCACCCCCTTCTTTGTACAGATCCATAACACTGCGTAACATACCAACCATCCAAGGTAACTGAACGCCTGATTCTTAACAGTCACACTTCATGTCCTCCTTGCTCTCTCACAGCACTGCTTTAGAGCACCACTCTCCATAAAAACCTGTTAAACCAACTTCACACAACACACATCTGATGGCATCAACTCCACACAACATACATCTGATGGCATCAGCTCCACACAACTTACATCTGATGGCATCAACTCTACACAACCCACACAGTTTACACTTTTTACAACAATGAATAGTAAAACCGTTGATGACATCCCTGTCACATATGAATCACCAAAATTTACAACACAAATAAGGAGGCCAGTTGCTGGCTTTCCTGCTACTTATTTGGTAGTCAAGCATGTCACACTGCAAGGCGTCATGAACACAAAACTTTCTCAGCAGAGTTCCACAGGGTTCATTTCTTTTACCCACACTTTCAACACAAACATACATGATATTCCAACACCTAAGCTGCCCACAAACGTTGCCCTATTTGCAGATGATAATATCATTGCAACCACTCACCACATCACATACACAGTCTGCACTCTGCAAGAAGACTCCATCAACACACTTTAGGCATGGGTCAAGGACAACAGATCAGTGATCACTCCAGTGAAATCTGCTGCTAAACTTATTATCATCAACAATCATGAGCATCACTTAACAGTGTAACCATGCCACACAGACCCTCCAGTATCCTTTGGAGTGAAATATGACACTGGATTCACCTTCAAGTTCCACATGTAGAGGCAGTGCACCCCCCCCCAGAGTCAGTGACTTAGGGCACTTTCAGGGACAGACTTTGACAACAAAATTAAACATTCACTTTTCTGCAAATAATTTATCAGATCAGTGATGTCCTCTTCCATGGCAGCGTGTCCCCTTATCCCATCTAACACCCACTACAACACCTCGCAGACCATACAGATGTACACTATGCATTATCAATAACTGTACTGTTGCTATTTCCACAGCTCACTTACAATTTGAAACCAGAGTTGTCCCTATTAGACAATACTGTATTTTGCTGTGAGAGGTACACAGTTCTTACCAGCAGTCTGTCCCAGCACACAATACCCATCATTATGATATGACAGACAGAGCCATGCAACACAGTGAGACATATAAAACAGTCACCACACAAACATTGTCACTCTTCTCAGCGACATCCCACCTCCAGACTTTCCAGCGCATGGAGTGAAGGAACGTCTACATATTCATTTTATGTACAGGGCAGTTCACCTGGATCAGAATGTTATACACCTCTACTGGTATCAACCCATGAGAGTTATCCCTAAACAAAGCTATTTGAGTTCACCTAGTTAGTACATCACCTGGCTCTTCTCATTTACCAGCATAAATTTGGGTTGGGTGTAATCACAAATGACATGTGCCCCATTTATAGAATAGGCTTACACAACATAACATATAATGGAGCATTACACAATACATGCCACACTAAGACCCAAACACAGCAGTGGTGTAGGGAACATATGGGATGACCCCATATGGGCAGTTGCTTACCTGAGGTTGATGGGTCTGCTGGACAAGGCATGGCAAAGGTTGAGGAACAACAACACTCTATCATTTGTCTTGCGCAGTGCTATGGCATTGTTCTTTTCTTCATTAAAAACCTTCAGTACTGCTACTACTGCTAGTATGTGTATTTCATTCATGCCTTTTGTTTTCCATTCAGCCAAATGAGCCCACATTGTTTAACTGGGGGCTTTGGCAGGTTGTGGATTCACATCTGAGACCATCTGAACCAGCCATTGGGATTCCTCTGAAGGGCATGAAAATTCCTGACCCACACCTTTAGCTTACTTGACACACTGGGAATGCATGGGCAGTGTCATAGTTTTTCATCCTTAACTCCAGGGATCAGTTTTATGGTAAACCAGTCATAATAAAAAGGTTTGTGATTTACAAAAAATCAGTTGACTTGTCACTAACTCCCACTCAACACACAAAAGGATGAAGTCAGATTATGTTGGACCTTGAATGATTTTTGCTATCTTGTCATACACTTTGCATTTGGCATCCATCATTATCAAATTGTTATAAAATTTTGAGCAGTCTGTTAAAGTAGTTTATACTTACAAAATCTCAGTAGTATGGATGTTATGGAAAAGTCAGAGAGCTTTCCATTGTTCATGAAAATGGTCCTGATTGTTTGTAGTATGGCACCAAGAGGTAGTGTCTGTAGCAACTGTTCAGCTGATGGATGGGTTGAACTGATATCAGCATGAATGTTGTGTAGAAGTTTAGTCAACTCTGTACTCCAATATTGACTATGTTAAGTCAGTTTTTGTGGCCATGAGTTTTTTTTTTTTTTTTTTTCACCCAGAGTCAGCCCATAATATGTTGGCAGAGATATGGTAAGGTTTTATTTACATGCTGGGGAAGGCACCAAGTTAACACTGGATTCCAACCTGTCTGGTGATGCATGGCTCAGTTGTCTGATGATTAAAGGAATGTGAAGTAATCATGTCTTTGACAGGCTAAGATGATGATTATGTAGCTAGAAAAAGTTGTAATTATGAGGTCAGAATACTGAGCAAGTGTTGATGATTTGATGCATTGCTGTAACACCTTCAACAGTAGGATATCAGAGTCACCAAGTGAAGGAAGTTTTGTATGTGTGTTGTATTCTTAGATATCAAAATGTATTATTAATAATGTTAACTACTTTGTTATAAGACATGTGGGAGGAATGATTTATTGTGTTTATTTATATTTCTTTTCTGTTCTTAGTGTAGAGAGACTATATGTATCATTGAGTCTTTTTAAGATGCCTCAGACAAGGCAGAGTGAAGGTGAGAATCATAAAGATCTGCAGTGTTGGCGTGTGTTGGTGCTTGTGGCTTATGTAATGCCAGTGTGTTTTAGCACCTTCAGTCCTGTGAGTGATAGGGTATTTTGTATTTCATTATTGTTATCTTGACAGTTTTACTCAGTTTAGGGAAGATATTGAATGTGTTAGTGAAGTCTGTATCTGACCCCTCCAGTTTGGCAGGTCTCTCCTAACCTGGATACAATCATTCAGTGGATGCAATAGTGAAATATAGACTCCATTGCTAGGTTGAAGAGATTACAGGGGGGAAGTATTTAACCTCTCAAATCTGGTGACAGTTTTTTATTGCTTGACACTTGCTATCTCTAGAAAGTTTCATTCAGCATAGAGGAGACTCTTTTAGGGAAGGGGAATGAATGCTTTATCAGACCTCTTATATTTGAAATGCCCTGGCAAAGCTGAGTAAAATAGACTGTACATAGCAAGAATGAAATTAAGCAAGACAACAACAGTTTGAAGTGATGAAAGAGGTAGGATGCTCCTGCTACAATGCCCTATGGAATGGTAGAGTTATTTGTTGCACGTCAACTTTGAGAGCTTAGGCAAAGGAAATGATCGTATTGTAGTTATGCCATTATTTTGCAGGTTATATAGCACTTTGATACTGGACAGTAAGATATTAAGTACCAAAACTCATTAGTGTTATGGAGGAATACCAAGTGAACAGCATAATTGCTTCATGGGTTTGGATTTGCCTAAGAGTGCATGTACATTGCTGAAGAATTGCGGCAGTCAGGATTCATGTTTTAAACATTTACAAAGCTGCACAATAATATGAACT
>JAGKTI010005240.1:16340-28218 GCA_018397915.1 Birgus latro | reverse complement strand
ATATATAAAGATAAATATATACAGAATATATATATAATTTGCAATATATATAATAAACAAAAAATGAGGTCCAGGTTTTGGTATTAGATATTTAGTTACTTTTTAGGTTGGGGTTTCAGAACCAGTGTTTGTTATTCTGTTATGATTACTGAATTGGGAATTTAGTCTTGCTGCTTATTAGAAACATCTTTTTGGAAACACTATCGATGCATTTGTACACATTATTGCCATAGTGGTAGCTGAAAGTGTATTTTCAGCTGTCACTTTTTTCCCCCCCAGAAATAGTAAATCCATTGTGAAAGCGTGCAGTATTCCATGTGGGTGATCAGAGGAGTTTGGGAGGTGGATAAGTACATGGGACCAGCTGATTGTACGTGTAGAGGAGTGTCTGTGTTTTATAAGCTGCTGGAAATGAACAGAGTGGGTTGCAATGATGTAGTGTCAGTCTCAGAAACCAAAGGAGGGCTGTCTTTTGCACCAGTGATTGAAACCAAAGGAGAATTATAAGGGTTAGTGGCACCTGGTGGTCTGATGGCAAGAACATTGCAGTTGTAGTGACTACTTTGAATGTGTTAGATCCCCAAGTGGTGAGAAGAGGTTTTCCAGTCATATAAAGCCATCAAGGAAAACTGTCTAGTTATCCACTCTTAAGTGCACTGGATTATGGGAGGCTAGCCTTGGATCTGTACACCTCGAAGGGGGTAATATGGGATTGGCTGTTACCATTTCTGTTATCAGTTGTAACAGTGATAGAAATCTGAGGAGGGTTTCTGTTTTAAGTTGACAAAAGCTAAGAGAGAACTGTTAAATGTTGTAGCAGTGATAAAAACCAAATGGGAGTTATCAGTTGCTTCAGGTGTTGGAGGTTCCTTACTGTTGCCTTTGGAATATCAAGTCATACCCAGGAAAACATACAGTTCATTAGCACCTTCAGTCTGGTGACATGTTTTTTAGATTTACCCCTGCAACCCCTTTACCATATCATTCAATTTAGGAAAGATCCCCAGTAGTGAATTGGTTAATGAAGACCATATCTGATCACTCAGGTTTTCTCAGTTAAGCAGAGTAAAAGCCTCTGAAAGCTGCAAGAATAAGTTGAGAAAGATGTCACTGGATTGAAAGGGTTAAATGTTGCTGCTTGTCTGTATAACCTGTTCATCCTCACAAGTGGTCTTACTCACAACTGTCATTTGTAAGAAGCCTAGATGTAACGGACATCACAGCAGACTTTCCACAGATGCTTCCTTACCTCAGACAATATTTTGATACTATGTTCCAGCAGCAACACTTTTCAAAAGAGGATAATATCCCCTTCACCATGATGATGTATTAGTTTAGAAGATTATTGCTACCTCCAGACTATTTTATTGATCCCAGAAAGACCCATAATAATGAAGGAGGTAATTAGACCCTACCTGACCCTTGCAGTTTGAAGTCTTTACTGTTCTGAATAATTTTCTGGAGATAGCAAGAATAAAATGTAAGGTATGTCATGGGATTGAAGGGGTTAAGTCCATTCATCCGTCAGACAGCAATTGTTTTAGGACACATACCCATCGTGCCTATGAGGGGTGGACCGTCCTTTTAGGGTACCACCAATATCACTGCACCTCAAGGACTTCCCGGGCTGAGATTCACAGACATACGTATGATCAACTCCCTCTTGTACATTAACTTGGATTTTATTTTGCCAGAGAGATGAGGAGCAGGTATAATATTCCCATAGCTCTTGTTCTTTCTGCCAGAGCAGATTTCAGTTATGAATGGCATATTTTCATAGTTGTCATTGTATTGCAGGAAGGACAAAGAATGGAGAGAACAGGAATTTCCTTTATTAATGTTCCTGCTAATCAGAATTCAAATTATGAGAGGGAGTTCATAGTGAGTCTGGCCCTGAGCAGGTTGATAACTCAGAACCAAGGATAGGTCAGTGTGTGTGCTCAATAGATACTTTTGTTATCACATAGAAGTGACTAGACAACACCATGTTGTATCTTAGATGCCCCCCATTCTGCAGACTTGTGCTTAATATTTGCTGTTTGGCAAGCTTGTGTTAATTCTGCAGTGGCATAATCCAGTTCAGTCACTTTATATACCACAGCACCTCACACAGCCCATAAGAATCATGTTACTCATTAGAACACTCATCACATGCCGTAGCACACCACAACAGTCCAAAATACCTCGCATTTCAGTATATCTCTCACACATCATAATAGTCTTCACTCACTAAAACTCACTTTACATCCCATGAAAATCATCACTGATTAGATTACACTTCATACATACCACAGGACCACCTCACTTACCCAACAGTAAACATTACTTAGCAAAACATCCCTCACATTCTGCAGTACACCTCACACACCACAAACCATCTTCCTCATTATTGCACTGGCATTCCCCTTAATAAGGTGAGATGAGGCAGGATACAGAAAACAAGGGAAGAGAAATGAGCCAGACACTCATTCACACACAATACAAGCCCTAAGCTTCCTGGCTCAACTTACTGGACTAAGCATCTGCACATACTTTTTGGTATTTTTGCTCACTAAAATACACCTCACATAATGCAACACACCTCATACATCCTTTGCGTACCAAACATGCTGGACAGCTTGTAAAAGCTATGCAGTAGGGCAGGTGCAACGACAGTGTGGGAGTTGTCTAATCCCATTAATTGCCAGCCTCCAATGCTCAAGACCCAATCCCTTTCAGCCCCCTTAGAGTACCAAGCAGACCAACACGGCAAATGGATGCCTCAGAGAACAACTTTCTCATGTTGTCGTTTGGGTGCATCTTTTTTGACAGTGAACAAACAGGTGACTTCTATGTTGACATGTTGCAGACTGTGTGTTCCTTATTTTTAATTTATGAGGTCAGTAATGTCTTGCATTTTATCTGAACGTGGGTGGCTGCAGTGACAAAAATTGTGGTTGCCTGTTAACAAAGATTGTTATTTGCTGAAAATTCTTTGTATAATATTAGTAATTACAAAGTGGTAGATTGTAACTGTAGAATTTTGAATCCTTGTATAAAGTTGTATTTAATGGAATCAAATTGTAAACCTTCCATTAACTGGTGACAGTTTTCAATAAATTCTTTTGTACAAAGTGATCATTCTCTGTTCTTTGTAACCCATATTTCATGATTGGTAGAAAGTAACCATAAGCGTCACAATGATATGCAAGGAACTTGAAATACTGCATGGAAAATTACTGCGTATTGTATGCGGTCAAGCAGTTACTGATTTTTACTTTAACAAAGCACATTGAAACTTAACTGTACCTGAATTATATTTTTGGACCACATTTGCTGAAGATATGAGTTAACGAATAGGCTTATTTAGTGTACTGGTGTGTTGCTGATCATTTTGTAAGCTGAATTAGAGTGGTTATGGCAATGTACGATGGTGCTCACACTCAGGTGAGAGAGAACTGAGGTTTAAATTATGAATTTTCTGTGACCATTGGCATGCATCAGGAGTCAGTTTTAAGCCCCTTATTGTTTATCATGGTGCTTGAAGTTCGCTCATGTGACTCAAAACTGGACTTCCATGGAATGTGTTGTATGATGATGGTTTGGTGTTAATTATGGGGAATGAGAGGGTAGCAGGGGAGAGATTGAGGAGGTGGAGAGAAGGAATGGGGCACAAAGATTTGAGAATAAACACAGTTGAAGCAAAAGTTATATTTAAGGCAGGTGGTGCTACTGTCAATGCAGAAGGAATGTGGCTATGTGCAGTTTGCCATAAGGGTGTGGGAAGTAACTCCATTTTGTGCAGTGCTTGTGATAAGTGTGCTTAAGAGATGTGGTACTGAAGGTAGGCTGCAAAATAATGTTGAGTAATTGTATGTGGTATGTGAAGGAGAGAGGAAGGGAAAGGATAAATCATGCTGGGGAGTCTCGAGAGTGTAGAGGAATTTTGTTTTTTATGGGCATGATATGTGCTGGAGGTGGGGCTAGAGCGAGGTTGAAAGCAAGAGTAAGGTGTGGTTGGAAGAAGCTTGAGTGTTGTTGCCTCTCCTGACATTGAGAGGGCTCTCCCTCCATGTTAAGGTATCCTTGTATGCAGCATATATTTAGGAGTGTATTGCTGTACAGCAGTGAGGCTTTGGCAGTAAAGGAAGAGGATATTCATAGCCTGAAATGTACAGCAATGAGAATGATTAGGTGAACATGCAGTGCATCCTTGAATGTTAGACTTGGTGGGTGTTGTGATGAGAAGGGGTAGATTGAGATCATTTGGCCATATAGAAAGGATGGAGGATGACAAATGAGTGCAAATGGTGAGAGCAGAGTTGGAAGAAGTAGACTGAAAAAGACTTGGGACAAGGCCGAAGTGCGTAACCTCGGATTAACGGACAGAATTGAGAGGTTGCTGGAGATATGGCAACACAGAGAACTGCCATTAGTTGACCAAGGCTGACATATGCAAGCATGTTGGAGCCTTTATAAATGAAGAGGCATATTAATTCTGGAAGGGTTCATGATGATATTACTGGACATTGGTTCAGGCTTCACTGTGAACATGGAAAGAATTTACATGCATAACCAGAAGCAACTTCTAGAAGGGCTGGAAGTGAAGAATAGTGATGGGAAAAAGGCTGATGCGTGCAAGATGAGGTCTGCTGGAACAGAATGTTGCAAGATGAGGTTTGGTATGTGGGAAAAGGGTTCTGTAACGGATTTTTATTTTCATTAGATTTACTCATGATGGTTGTGAGGCTAGGGTTATCTGAATGTAAACCCAGTGGGCTGCATGAAACCAATCATTTTAGACAGGTGCCCCAGAGATCTTTTGTTGAGACTGTTGAAAGATGGTCCCTGAGTGAGATGCAGGAGGGGAGCAAGTGTGCTATAGTGAGGGAGGCTGCTTTAATGTGAGGGTATAGTGATTTGTTTGGGAGCTGTATTCTGTGTTGGTACTGAAGCAGGGAAGGGTGATGGCCATGTTGCAGTCTGTGTAGGTACTATAACAATTGCAAGGCAGCTCAGTGCTTGTAATTAGCATCTGTGATGTCACAACATGGTCGCCAGGGGATGAAGGTTTATCTCTGGCCTTTAATTATTACGAGAAACCTCCATGATAATAATTATGAACTAGTTTGTAGCATTTTTCACATTGTTATCGGCAATCGCTCAAATATGGTTGTGAATTGTTTGGTAGCTGAATAAATGTAACCAAATTCAGAGCACCCCGACAAAGGGGAAATATCTTTGAATGAATGAATGGCCTTCTCTGACGAACCATGAAGTGAGGAACTGCACTGGATTTTTAAGTATGGAAAAAAATGGTGATTTGACATTTTTACTGTATGGGAATCGAAAAAAAGGCACAAGTTAGTTAGTGCGAGATAGTAGCAAGTGCCGTTATCAACAAACGAACGAATTGACAGTAAACAACACGTGCGGAGAGGGTGGCGGGAGCTGTCAGCTGATTCCATTATTCTTCAGTATATCACCGTTGTTTCTTCTTGCAAACACTTCAGGGAGGCCTGTCTGTAAGGTAAGATCAAATCATGTCAGACTAATGAAGATGACAGTCATAGGGGAGTGTGATAATACAATTGACGGCATGTACCAAGGTCAAATTGTTAACAAAGGATGGATACTGGCTTACGACCTGACTTGCCCTCCGTGCTTCTGTTCCCCCGTCGGTATCAGGCCATGTTGCCAAGGTCTGTTTCTCGCGGCTTGAGGGGAAGAGTATTAGATGATTCTTTTTTAAACGAAGTTTTTTTTTTTTTTTTTCAAGTTATGGTACACTCTGGATTGTGATACAGCTCTGTACTTTGGAGTAAGAAGTTTGGGTATTGTTTCAGCCAGCCACAGAATTACGACAATTTGATCTGTTTTTTCGACTAAGACACACCTATGGCATTATCATTGCTAATAATTTTTATTTTACCTTTGAAGGTTAGATTAAGTTAGGTTATCATCAAGAGTACAATCAGAACAAGAAAAATGTGGCTGGCTGAAATTATAATTTTACCGGTTTGATAAATTGTATTGGATTTGCAGCGTTATCAGTTAACAAGAAATTGATACAGTGTAAGGGGTGATAAATATGAATGGTGGACTTTTCATTTATCTCGGTACATATCTTGTTACTTGCTTGATATTGGTGTTACAGAAGGGCACTAATAAGGAGTAGCCTAAACAATGTTTACCATGTGTTTTGTACAGCTGTACTGTACTTCAGATATGTTAATGTACATTACTGAAAGCTGGTTGGGATAATATTTAACAGAAGGCACAACAGAAAACCAAATATTTTGAGTCTTTTGTGTTTACATATTGCAGTTTGCTAACACTTACTGTATCTTCTAAACACATGTGTTGCAAATGGCCCCAGTGATTTTTAATGACACTAAGGGGGAGAAGGAGAAGGAAGTAATTTGCAATGGAAGTGTTATAGGAGACATAGGACTATTTTATTTTGCATTTTTTTTCCCCTTTACCAAAACCCTTTACAGGATTCTTGGAGTATTTTCCGAGTCCACTTACAGGTTTCAATAATTTTTTCTGTTAAAAGTGGTGAAAAATGATTTAGCAGTCATTGTTTGCATTCCCTAATGGTGCCAGAGACAGATGGAAGCCATCCTAGAATGCCATTTTTGACACGAAATTACCCTCATCAGCACAGATTCATCTAGACCTAACCAAAACATTTGTAACCCAAAGCCAACCTAATTTGTCCCAACCTAACTTATTTGGAATTATTTTTGTTGCACCCATGCGCATCAGTAATTTCAGTGTGCTCTGTGACATTATCTCCCAAAATTAAGGCGGGGGGGGGTCTTCTCTGGTATTTCCTTTGTAAACACATCTATGGTGGTTTAAGTTTTGTCCTGTTCATAATTTCTCCTGTTGTGACATGTGATCTTCATCTTGCAGTAATTCATGTTGGTACAGAGAAGACACTTGTGTTTGGCAGTGTAGGCTAATTGTGCGCGTGGTCAGGGCGGCTTTCACCCTCAGAGGTCCTTAGGTGGTTAAATAGGCCGAAACTACACCTTCACCCTTAGGTAAGTGGCTTTCACAATTACGCATGGGTGTTTTGAGTGGCTCTCAAGGTTAGATTTTGGGGCACTCTGATAGTTAGTGCCACTGGGAGGGGGGGGGAGCTGGGCAGGAGGCAAGGCCACCCCCCCCCAGTTAGGACAGGTTAAGTTTAGTTTGGTTAGGTAGGCTAGTTATGGCAGGTTAGGTTTGATTCAGATAGATTTTAAATATATTTTCTGATTGTTTTCATTATTTTATTATATTTAGATCAGTTTTGATGGTTTTATTTGGTACCTGACTTCATCCCTCAAAAAGGATAGGAGTCATATAGTGGTGTTAATTAAAACATGGGTTCATTGAAGGAAAAAAAAATCCCTTGAAGACTACCATCTCACATGCCTAACCATGTGCACATATTTTATGTACCCTTCTTAATAGATGCACTTTTCATTACCTACCAGATAGTCAGTAAGTTGTCTTTCTAGCTACAGAAGTGATGCCAGACCCTTGTCATGTGCTCCTCCTTACATAACTGTCCATTCAATGAGGTCCCAAGACAGTTCCCTAGCCTCATCAACTTCCAGACATTGCTTTCTGACACGATCATTTTTCATGACCATCCATCTTCTCTGCCCTCCATGCCTTCTCCCACTTTTAAACTCACTCAGCATACCCTTTTCACTTCCCTAACTGTAGTATAGAGTATCCATTTCCTTCATGATGATATCATCTAAGCACACTTTGTTCAACTCGTATTATGAGCAGAAGTTTTAACGCCACATATTTCATATATCACATTGCAGTAAATACACATACAGTATTATCCAGTCCACTTTACCTACTCAACACACATTCCCTATTATTCCTTCTACTGTTTGTACTTGCTTTTCACTGCCATACCAAAGTCTCCCACCCAGATGTTAATGGGGACACTAACACAGTCTCATGCAGTCCTTTTGCAGCTTCCACACTAAAGCCTCTGTTTAGTACCATGGTATTCATAGCACCATCCATGTTCCATCATTTTGTCAATGTACTTTCCACTTCCATATTATATTCCCCCCCCCTTTTTTTTTCTTTATTGCATTGATATACTTACTATTGGACACTGATGAGGGGCCTACATGTGGTGATATTGTACACTGTGGGTGGAGCACTGTGGTGTCCTCTCTGGAGTCAAATCTCTCTATATTTTCTTGTACCTCTTTGTAGGAAGTATCCTTATCTGACCCTGGTGAGGTGGTCTTCCAAAGGGGGGCACCAGATTCCTTCAAGGTGTAGCTATGTATTGTATAGTACCTGTAGGATGGCCCCACAGAAGAGTTGCTTAGCAGTACTTGTGGGTAATGGGTCTGCTCAGCCAGACAGATTGGGGTTCAGCAAGAACATCTCTAAATAGATTGTCATATTGCAGTGATAATTCAGCTATAAGAGATGCCTTCAGATTGAGGCTCGTATTGCCTGTATATCAGTAGGGATTCACTATATTATATTCATGTATTCTGACATTCCAGAATAGTAAAACCTTAATATAATGGACTTCGGTAGACTGGAATTCGCTTTTATCGGAATTGAGGAGCTAGCAAACTAAATTCATATTGGCTAGCCTATATCGGAAAAAGTCCGATAAAGCCAGAAGCAGTCCGGACTGGCTGACCACTTCAGCTTTGTTCACCACAATAAGGTAAATAAAAGACATGTTTATCAATGTACAGTACAGTATTATTATGTAATTTATACCATTTGATAATTGTAGTGAATGTATAATACTGTACAGTACTGCAATGGTAATGAAAACAGTTTAAAAACCATTGGTGTGATCCGGACTAGTGTCTGATATACAGTAGAGTCACAATTTAAGACAAAAAGAAATAACGATCTTACAATAACAATGAGCATTTAAATACTCCCATAATTACTGTGTGGGACGTGGATGCGTTTAGGTATTAGATTTCCAGATGACCATGTTTACAACTCTTGTGTTATGCTTTTGTCGGTTGCTGATTGGCTTCCTCGACCCGACCCGACCCATGTGACCCATGTCCCATACCACCTGACACTGCCTGCCTCAGTGTTGTGTGGATGGTCATTGTGATGAGAAGTGTTTATTTGCATATTTCCTTGCTCCTCATTTCCTCTCAGAATTCTGAGCACATGGTTCCAGACTAACTTTAGTTATGTCTAAGCATCCTGAACGTGCAGTGAACACAAGAAAAGCATTTATTTCAAAGGAAAATGTAAAATTGTTGGACAAAGTGGCGTGTGGTGCGGGAGCTTAAATGCAAATGATCAGACAGATAAAATGCATCGGGTGTGTTTACAATGTGGTTTTTCTCTTTGTTGGAAAACAAAAGTTAATGATGAAGGAGCAGTAAAATTCATGTTCTTGCCTTTAGTGAAAATGAGTGTGTGTGGGGGGGGGGGGGGGAAAGCTTTGTGCCTGACCCTTGTTATGAACTGACGGTCTTAGGTCGAGAAAATTTGACTCATATTGTACATAAAGACACTATGTGTCGACGTAAATAGTTAGGTAAGATAATTATGTGAGTTCAGTTCTTGTGAAATATACTGTCATACGAATTATACTGCTTAGCTGACTTGTTTGTTATTCACGATTACTGCATTTGTGTGTATCTGAGAAGTGAGAAGTATGCAATCACTCCTTGCTGACGACCTCAGTATGGTTTTATTCCTTTATTGTTGATGACTAATGGCTTTCAAAAATAGTTTTACATTGCATTTTATTTTTTTTAATAAGTGCGTGGAAAGTGATTCTTGGCGAAATATGCATGATGCTGGGCGACCATTATTTGTTTGCTGAGTAAGTCAGAAGTTTTTGCTTGATTGGAAATGAGGACTTTCAAGATGCTTAGTGGCAATCCTTGGTGGTTAAAATTTTTATGGGAAGTATTAGGGAGCAAAACTAGTCGGTTAGGTTAGGTCAGAATGCACTGATGTGTCCAGTCAGTGAGATCATATGTAAATACACCGTCTTGGGTGTCTTATGGCAGATATATTTGTAATAACCTATCTTTAAATGTATTTTTAACAAAAAATCTGGGGCTTGTAGAACCTAACCCCCTATTTTACATGTAAATATACATCACGTTTTAGCACGAAATTGATTTTGCACAAGGTTCTGCATAATCTCTCTCTTGTTGTTTGAAGACTGTACTGTATCAGAAGTCTAGGTTAGTGGAGGGTAGTCCGGGTGTTTCTTTTACCGGAATTTTGCTTTTTTCAGAATGGCTTGAGCCCCAACTAGTCCGTTATAGTGACGTTTTACTGTGTTGTTATAATCTTGGTGTGGGTACTGTAGCTATATAATCCTTCAGTACAGTGATTTCTTTTTCCATGGAGTGTGAGATTCCAGGTTCAGTTCAGTACAAATGAGTGATGCAAGCTTACTTTGTTGTTGTTGTTCAGACCTTGGATAAAAATTGTAAGTATAACATTCACCATTACCAAACCTCCCATGCTAAACAAAACAATAAACGAAAACCCAATATACGAATTTTCGACGTTACGAAAGCGAGGAATGTAGGACAAATTCCACAGTATGAAAGGTCTGTGTCTCGATGATACGAAAAGCGAAGCGAAAGGAAATATGAAAAATTAAAATCGGGCGCGCTGCACAGCGCTGCGCTCGCTTGATGCGAGGCCGTCACAGCAATAACAAGACAATTCGCTGTCAGGGCTTTTAGGCGTCAGGATGATTCCCCGTCATTTATTTACATACCGGGTATCATTTACTTAGCAAGTATATTGGTTTTCAAGTTATATAAGTTATAAAGGTGATGGTGGTTTATTCTTTTTATAATAAATGTAAATTATGGCATCAAATACAGTAGTTGGTATTATCGGAAAAAATATAAATATATTGAAACATGAATCAGGTGATGTATGATGTTTCACTTCGTCATTTAACATAAGGCTACATATAAAACTTAGGCATTTATAAAAATGCCTAATAACCTCAAGTGAATGAATGACATACTCTAAAATTATATGACTAATCTTCATATTATGTCTACATTTTCAGCTAATCAATCAATCTCAACCTACTGCATCCAAAAATTACAGTAAAAATTACTGAAGACAGCTATGGGAGATGCCAGATTATAATTCAAAGTCGACTACAGCGAGGCAGAAGCAAGTTAATTATTGACTACAAGTGCAAATTATTAGTAATATCCAAACCTACGCTATTCAGTGAACATAGACCTTGATAGTTCCCCATGAAATTAGTTATTATAGTATTAATCAATTAAGTTAGAGGTAGATAGATAGATATTTATAGAATGACGGAATCGTCCATGTTTTGACGGGGAATTGACTTCATGGCGAATTTTCCCAGAACTAGTCCACATCACTCCTCGCAGCTTTGCTGTACATGAGGATTTTTTCGCAGCTCTACATTTTTTCGTACTGTTTAGACATGCCTCCCATGCGCCTTGCATCATCTCCAGCATCGGGGGAGCCCTCTGCAAAGAAGCAGCAGCACCGTACTCTAACTCTGGAGAGGAAATTGGAATTTATATGACACCACGAGGAGGGGCAGGGAGTCTCTGAGAATGGGCGTGCTTTAGGCTTTGCAGCTTCTACCACTGGGACTGTGACCAAGAAGAAGGAGATATACAAAAAAATGGCCACCTCATTCTCTGCATCTAGAGGTATTACTTATTTCTACAGTTATTACTTACTTCAAAATAGGAGGGGTAAAGTTTAGGCGGGGGGTCTGAGGGGGTCCTGGAATGCATCCCCCCATTTCTTTGTATATTTCAGTGGGGAAAATCGTTTCGATATATGAAATTTTGAATTACAAAAGTTTTTGTTGGTCCCTATCCCTTTCGTATATTGAGGATTCACT
>JAGKTI010005240.1:0-15970 GCA_018397915.1 Birgus latro | reverse complement strand
CACAAGATTATATAATTGATATATATATATATATATATATATATATATATATATATATCCATCAATTATCCAATCCTGTGTTGCTCCATGAGAACCGTAGGAGCCTGGGGCTAGGCAAGTTGGTTCTGACATTTAAGACAAGTGACCAACCTCACTAACCCCTGAGTGGCATTACATGAGCAATAAACTCCAACCATCCCTTGGATATAAACCTGCACTGGCTGAATCTGATTGGAGTGCCTTAATTACCCACTGAACCACCAGGCGCCATAATTTGATTATGTGGTTACCACCCAGCGTAGTAAATGGTTTCCTGGTATACGGGAAACCATTTGGCTTGTCACTTAGCATAGTCACCCATAGGCAGAAGGAAGAGGAAAGAGTGAAGAAAAAAAAGACAGAAGAGAGAGTTTAAAGTCACCATTAGGTAGAAGGAAGAGGAAAGAATGAAAGAAGAAATGACAGAAGAGGAAGGAAGGAAAAGAGGAAAGGGCAGACACCCAAAGCAGCACTACATCGAGTGAGTGAATGGTGTGGATGGTGAGCATCCCTGCCTACCATATATACATCTGATCCCTCCATCAACACCATGCCTCATTCAGTGGCCATCTTCACTGGGTGAACTTATAGTCTTTTCTGACAATCTAGCCCCATCTTATCTTATCCCACCCTATCCACCCACCCCTTTCTGCCCATACCAGCCATGTTTTCCCTTCCTCTTCTTAAATAAACTTTCATAATTTTTAAATGGGTCAGCCTGCATTGCCCATCTGAGGAGATTTGTCCCCACCCTTTGGTGTTAGATGATGGTAATTATCATCCACTATTTTGATGTAGTTATGCCTACGTGTTCCATCACCTTCATCATTCTTTTCTATGTCTGCTCTCCTCTCAATTTTTCCCATCCTTTCTGTGTTTTTTCTTGCTATCTTTTTTCACTTAGGTGACCCTAATTCCTGTAACCCAGATCATTTACAATGCTGTGTGGTAAATACAGTAGAGTATATAAACAAATAATGTCATATGTTACCTACTATGGTGCCCATGTAAACTGGGTAGAGAGATGCATATGTGATGTCCATCCAGGAACTAAACCTCCACACCCTTCCCTGGTCCTTGGTGTGGTGAGGACTGTCTACTACAAGGGAACACAGTTTACTGCATGGGTCAGCCCTGTAGGTACAGTGGCTTGCTTGCAGTACATGGGTCAGTCAGGTGGACTGAGGTTACTAACATCAACCCCACCTCTTGACCCACCCCTTCCATTTTCCATCCCCTAGCACTGTACCTCAAAAAATGTCTCATCCTACGTGTGCATTTTACAGTGCCTATCATAACTGAGCTGAGTCCCATTGGCCATGATCTTTATTCATCCTTCCCTGTCCTTCACCTTTGACTTGCAACATACCAGCCTGCTTACAAAACTGATTTCCACATCATATACAGTACTTCCTTGGCACCACTTTGTCTTCTTAGTCCAGCCTGCCATTTCTACTCCATCCTCCTCTCCCATTTCTTATCTGATTCTGACATGGTGAATGTTGCAACAGTGACTGCCTCGCCTACCAGCTAACCTACATTTCTCATCGTCACAGAGTGCACTCCCTCCTTCCGTCACTCCAATCCTGTCCTACCCACACCACTCAGTAATGAAAGATCTGAAATGTCATAGCAAAACTGTGACCGATTGGACTGGTTTTTGACATGGATATATATAAATATGACTTTAATTGAACTTTTATTGACTTACGTGGACTTGATCCTGAAGTTTCCTTAAAGTGCCTAAATTGCCTGAAATTGTTTACAGTTGTCCTACAGATCTTGGGTCTGAACATGGTTGAAATGAACTAAGATGATGAGTGGATCTAAACAGACTACTGTATGTGACTAGATCTGAAGGGATCTGATTTAACTCAGGTGAATGTTGTTGTTGCTCAGCATTAGTGTGTCTGGCTGAGCAGGCCTGTCAACCACAGGTAAGCAGCTGCTTCTGTGGGGGCATCTTACAGGTACAGTAGGGATACAGGGATCCCTTGCGATAGACAGCTCCTCACCAGCGTTGAACCAGGGTTCTTTCTACAGTGAAGTACTGGGAATATGAGGAGGTTTGGCTCCTGGTGGATGTTGCAGCTGCTTTACTTAGGGTGCACAGCAGCACCACATTGGCTCCTTGTCAGCCCCCCAATTGGGTGCAAAGGTCATGATTGGTCCAGAACTAGTTTGACTGAGCTTTAGTTTATGTGAAAGATGAATGGACTTAAATGACATTGAATGAGCTTAAGTGGACCTGAACTGACATGACAGGCTAAATTAATGTGAACTGCCTGAATTGATCAACTGACCGGAATGGGAATAAGTAATCTTGGATCAGTCAGACTGGACCTGAATGAGCTTAAATGAACCTAAATGAAGCACACCTGAATTGGCTGACTGATGCTGAACAGATCTGAACTAACCTGGCCAGACAGCCTGAATAGACATAAATTGAGTGGACTTAAATGACATGTTTAGACATGCCTTGGATCGGAAGGGGCTTTGATGCAAATTATCTGAAGTGGCCTGTTGGGCCTAATGGTCTGAATGGAGATAGTTGGATCTGAATGCATCTAAGTGGCCCTCTGTGACCTGAAGTGTTCCAAGATTGAATGGTCGTAAATTATGTGAATTAGGCTTGTTGGACCTGGTTAGACCTTTTTAAACCTGGTAGTAGATTGCATTGGTGTTAGTGGTGGTAGTGTAATGTTGCATAAGAGTAGTGTTGATATGTGGTGTAGTGTGGTAGTGTATAGGCAGTGGTGGTGTGTTATACATTAGTGTAGTGTGGCGAATTGATTGTGGTGCTGCAGTTTACGGTAGTGGCATATTGATAGTGGTGGTGCAGTGTATTGGCGTATTAGTGGTGGTGGTGTAGTATATTGGCGTATTAGTGGTGGTGGTGTAGTGTATTGGCGTATTAGTCGTGATGGTGGTCTGTATTGGAGTATTAGTGGTGATGGTGGTGTGTAGTGGAATAGGTTGGTGGTTTGGTGTAGTAGTGGCAGTCTTATTATAGTCACGAATACAGCTTTACTGGAACCAGTATCTTTCATTGCCATCAGTTTTCATTATTTCCCACATAAGACAGTTTATTTCTAGCTGTTCCTGGTGTGGTACTGTTAAAAGCTTTATCATATTATTTTATCATTCCCCGATAGTGATATCGACTCTATGCAGTGTAGTGTGCTTTGTGGGAGGAGCTTTACGAGTCAGGATGAGAGTACAACTGGCTTATTATAGTAACCAGTTTCCAGGTGGACATTTAGAAAATAAAAATTTAAAATAGCTTTACAGTAATCACTCTGAGACTGACCGGATGTGAATAGATACGAACACTCTCTCGCTCGGAAGTATTACTAAGTGTCCTACGTCTGGCAGAACGGTTCGTCGTATCAGCTGTCATTTTTCTAGCTAGATTTTTTTTTTCCTTGCCGTTTCAGATTACTAACTCATACTCACCTGTAAGTTATATCCACCTGACGTTCATTTAGATTATTCTCAAATTTAATTGAACTCCCATCACTCGTCAGTACATAATCTTACCTTCATTTTATTCATCAGTATTTAAATAATGCCACTTATTTTTCTTTAACGTAACATCAGATTCTTTGCCATTTTCATTGCACTTGCCTAGCGAGGAGTGATTCTTTTCACATAGTACGCATGACTCATTGGCCCATATTTAAGTCATTTTAGTTGGCGTTCGGACACATTCCTCAGCTGTTTGTCTAGTACAGTAGCCTATACTCCAATACTTTTTTGGATGCTTTTTACGTTTTTAGCATTTAGCTACATTACAGTATATACAAGAAAAGGTAAGAGTGAATGATTTAGAATATACTGGTAAGGAAGGTGTTAGGTAACTTTCCATACCGACGAATACATCCCATTGTCTTTTCACCCCAGACCTACGTTTTATGACATCATTTACACAGTTGACATCACTTGCATCATTCAGTCACCTGATTTAACATAACACACCTCATTTCCATTTAACTTCATATACCAGTCACACACGCCTGACTCCATTCCTCATTCACATACATAGCATATAACAGCACACCCAACTTCACATTCGTCATTCCCATTTATCATCACATCACACACATCTAACTTCATTTTCCGCATTCCCATTTCGTTTCACGATCATCCACACGCTTCCACTCATGTACACGCCGCTTCTTATTCACATACCAACGTGTAGAGTTTCTTCACACTCATTCACACTTAATTTCATGTTACATTCACGCCTCACTACCTTTTTATACACACCCTATTCCTTATCACATTCACACACTGGTCATGTGACCAGTTTCATCTTACATCATGTTCACATACCTAACCACCTTCATTTACACTTCATTTCACATCACGTCAATTTTACTTAATTTCACGTCACGCTCAAGTACTGACCATACCTTCCTTTCATGCCCCTGACCTTGCATAAGCAACTGACTTCATTTGCATCATCTTTGGTGTCACCCACGGATTTATAACCACTGACTATAAAACTGTATGCTGAATGAGGTGTGTGGCAAAATCCACCACATTCTTCTGTTGTATAAGTACTGTGTACACCTTTACAACACACACACACGATTCGCTAACTAAAGATGTGTAAATCTCTTCACGGAAGAACGGTACGACACGTTTTCCCGCCCTTTAATCGGCAGCCTTATTTGTTGCTGGGTGGACGTGTATAGGACGGAGTAGTGGGCCAGTTTCATCATAGGTGGTGTGGTTTAGTGGTGAGGGTGGGCTTCTCTATGTTACGGGAGGTTTACGGTAAACACGCGAAAAGGACTTAGTGCAGTTTAAGTTGCGGTAGCTGGGGATTTATCGTGGAATATTTGTGGCGGGAGTGTTAAAGGTTCGTATTAAGGGAACGGCGTTTGGTAGTTTCAACGAAGTGGTTGCTTTTACTCAGTGAAGTTGTGACCGTTGCACTAGTACTTCATTCTGAAATTACTTGTTCCACCAGATAGTGGAAACTAGTCCATTGTAAAGTACAATTTATGGCAAGTGCCTAAGAAAGCTCTGTATTATCCCATAGCCAGACGCCACAGTCTCATGGCGGATAAGTGCATTTCATGGTCAAAGCTTCCTTTAAATTTGGGTGGAAGTGAAAAATGTATTTGTTTTCTCAAGTTACCCACTGGATAGATATGATAATATTGATATTTAAAGACCACTTGTTATAGCCATTTTGGTGAAAATAGGTCTAAATTAGAGACAGGTGAATTCTTGTGTGGTTATAAGGGGGGCACGGTGGCTCAGAGGTAGAGCGTTGAGCTCGGGACCGGGGGGTCGCGAGTTCGAGCCGCGCCCGGGACTGCCGTGCCGGGAGGGGTAGCGCCCTCCTGTTACCTAGCGGGGCAATATGATCTCACTGTAAGGTCTAGCTCGGGGGATTCTTTAATCCCTTTTTTTTTGTGTGTGGTTATAAGTAAACTGTTATTTCTTCCTTTATTTCAGGGCGTATTTTAAGGTGGTGGAAGCAGTGGACAGCATACTGGTATGGGTAAGTATGGTTAATTATTGATAGAGAATGGTGGCTCTGAGATGTGGGGGTGGCACTAAGGATAGTGTAGATGGTGCTAGTGGTGGAGATAGTGTGGGTGGTGGTACTAGTGATGGGGATAGTGTGGGTGGTGGTGCTGGAAGTGGGAATAGTGTGGATGGTGGGGATAGTGTGGATGGTAGTGTTTGTAGTGGGGATAGTATGGGTGGTGGTGCTGGTGGTGGGGATAATGTGGGTGGTAGTGGTGGGGATAGTGTGGATGGTGATGCTGAGGTAGTTTGGGGATGGCACTATAATAGTGGTAGAGTGGGTGATGCTGGTGATGGTTATAATGTGGATGGTGCTGGTAGCAAGGATAAAGATGGTGGTACCAGGTGGTAGGGATGAGGATTGGTAGTAGTGCTTGGGATGAAGATGGTGCTTGTGGTTGTGGTGATGCGCTTTGTGAATGATGGTGGTGATCAAGATACTCCGTAGTTGTGATGCTAATGATGTTTAGAGTGATTGTGGTGGGAGTGAGAAAATGTCATACGTAGTTTTGGTGCCAGGTGGTGGGGGGATTGTGTGTGCAAAATGGAAGGGTTTTAAGTTTGCATCATTGATAGTTGCAGAATTACAGTAGTTTGAGTGAAAATGTTACAATATAGACAGCATTTTTTCCCACCTCAGTATCCTATCACTTCAGTTGAGTTGTTTATTTCAGTAATTGGATAAAGAAATGCATTACAGTCAAGTCGCCTATGGTGCATGCTTCTGTCCCACAATTTTCTATGACAAGGTAAGATGCTGGACCCAAAAAAACGAACCACGCGCATAAACTATACCTATGGCGTGGGCATGGCAAGGTTTGAAACGCGCAGGCAAATTCTCTCGGCAGCAGGAGGGTGAACCTCAGCCCTCGCTCGCCGTTCAAACCCTGCTCAGTGTGTAGCCAGACCACTTGTTATCTGATCACCCTCCCATTTTTTGTGCCTGTTGTTATGTGTAATACATTCATTGACTGATTGCTTGATTGTGTGCCTGTGTAAAGTGGGGTGAAATGGGGGACTTTGGGTGAACGTCCAGAACCAAATTCCATTTTCCCCATAGGTTTAGTTATTTGTATGGCACGGTTTTCAGTGGCACAGGTGCGGTTCAGAACCAGTTAAATGCGCCTTAAGCGACTTGACTACTTTTTTTCATCAATCTTTGGTATGCACTGCAGCCTGAAAATGTACTCCTAGTTTTAGTTCTTATAATTATCATTTGAAAATGCACATATATTCAGAAGTTGCAAATATAGTATTGGTAATCTATTAACCAGTATTTTATTTATATTAAATATTAAAGGGCCAACGTAGGATTAGATGACGGATGGATTAAATTTCAAAAGAATTTTAAACATATACGTGTATGAGTACAGGTATATTGAGAATTTTTAGCTTCATCGTTCTGCTGTAGCAAGTAGATTACTGCCTTTGATCAATAGCTATATTTCTTCATAACTTTTAAAGCATAATTGCTTAGGGATTGTGTTGTATTCATCATTTGTGTAGGTTTGTGTTACCGGTATGTTTAGTTCATGTGTTTTGTTACAGGTGAGACCACAAACCCACAGGGGAACTTCCCTCTTCGCTGCCCTATTTGCTCAGTAAGTTACACATTCTATCTCTATTGCCAGACGCCTCAATCCCGAATGGGGTGGCCACAAACAAATCGCCTCCATGCCACTCTGTCCCCCGCCACCCCACTACACATTCACCAATCCTTAACTGAAGATGGGATTTTTTTTTTTTTTTCCCCAGGACTGATTGCCCATTCACACATAGTTAAAAAGTGTCCTGGAACACTGGGGATCGTGAGATATTGTAACTTTCAAATGATTTCTTCTGTCCAGCACAGCTAACAGGCAATATTCTGTAACTTTCAGATGATTTCTTCTGTCCAGCACAGCTAACGGGCAATATTCTATAACTAATTTGGCTTAGTTTGTAAAACTTAAAATGTTGTGTTTACTGTTTGTTTCATGATTTTCACATACTTTTAGGGAAGCACAAAAGTTATGTGCTTTATATTATTCTTTTAAGTACAGTATTCCCTCAGTTATCATGACGTCCATTAACTGGCCCATCCATTATCTGGATGCTGTGATCTGGCTGTTCAAAGCCAGTATTTGTACATTTTTCCATTTTATTTGGACAAATTGTTTGCATCCGGGTGGAAATTATGGCTGTGTGAATATTTTCACCCAGCTGGGCCTGTTGTTTTATGTTTTTTAGGGCTGTGGTGATTCCTTGCCTGTGGTTGATGGGTCTGGTTGACCATAATTATTACTTGGCTGTGGCTGATAGGTCTGCTTGACCAGACAGATTAGTGTAAAACACCAGGAATTAGTGTTGTACGATACGATGTACTGTAGTGGCCTTTTACAGTGGCTTTCAAAGTTTGGGTATGTACAAAGGGGGGGGCAGGGGAGAAGGACAGAGCCACCGTCCGGACATGCCCTTGGCTCAGTTATGTCGAATAATCGAGGGATTATTGTATTTGGCCTGTGGTGAAGGTGTTACTTACTTCAGAGCATTATTGTGTTTTAATAACCTTTTAAAATAAAAAGGTACAGTAATCACTTTACAGCTTCTCAAAAATGGAAATTCAAGTAAAAAAGGTAGAGGAATTGTGATGTTCCAATGTAGTTTAACTTATTACTGTATATTTCAATGAAGTACAAGCACTACAAGCATTCATTTGTGGTAGGTGGGGGCACTCACCATCCACTCACTTGATGTAGTGCTGCTCTCAGGTGTCTGCACTTTCCTGTCCTCTATCATTCTTTCTTTCAATTCTCTTCTGTCTTTCTTTCCTTCATTCTTTCCTTGTCCTTCTTCCTACGGGTGACTTTACACTCCCTCTTCTACCTTTCTTTCCTTCATTCTTTCCTTGTCCTTCTGCCTGTGGGTAACTCTACCCTGAGTGACAAGCCAAATGGTTTCCTCTACACCAGGAAACCATTTACTACACTGGGTGGTAACCATATAACCAGATTTTGGCACCTGGTGGTTTAGTGGGTAATTACGGCGCTCCAGTCGGATTGAGCTGGTGAAGGTTTATATCCAAGGGGTGGTTGGGGTTTATTGCTCACGTAATGCCACTCAGGGATGAGTGAGGCTGGTCACTCTCATCTTAAATGTCAGGATCAACTTGCCTAGCCCCTGGCTCCTACGCTCCTCTGTGGGGCGACATAGGATTGGATAATGGATGGATGGATGGTCAAGCATTCATGATGCAGATATTCCTTTCATGTTAGTTAATCAAAATTTAAGTTGCAGTGAATGACTAAATTTAGCACTAAATTCCTTAATAGTCCAAGAAAGGCAGTGATAATTAAGTTGTTTATATTTTTAAATGTTTGGCCATGTGGAGAGGATGGAGAGTGAGAGACTGATGAGGAGAGTGTATGTGAGTGAGGTGGAGGGGGGGAGAGGAAGGGAGAGGCCAAGGATGAGATGGAGGGATGCAGTGGAGAGGTATATGAGAGAGGGGTGTGTGAGCTGGAAGGAGAGCAGTGAAATGGTGGGGGACAGAGTGACATCGAGGCGATTTGTTTGTGGCCACCCCTTACGGGATTAAGGCATTTGGCAATTGATGGATAGATAGATATTTTTAATTTATATTCATAGTACTGAGGAATAATAGAACAAAAAATTAGATTTCTAAATAAATTCTAACTGTTGCTACCCATGTATCAAAGGTAAGCATTAAGCTGTTATGCCATTGATGCAGTATAACACTTTTTGTGTGTGCCGTGTGTGTGTGTGTGCACCCACAATCAGTGTACTGCCTGACTCACAGGTTCCTTCCTGCCCAGCACAGCACATTGACTGAAAACAACTACCGTATCAAAGTATTGTTTTTTGTGTTGAGTTACATTCTTACCACAATGATAGTATGATTTTATGGTGTAAATATTCCATATCTTTAAGTCCAAGCATTTTACCATAAAAGTAGACAAGATGGGATTCAGCTGTATTTAAAAAAAATAAATATCATCCCAGCTTTATTTCACACCTAAAAAGATGATGAAATACAGTGGTCAAAGACTTGAGTCTAGGGCCATTGGGTAAAACAAACATTTTTCATTGTTACTCAACCTGTTCTGATTATCAGATAATTTTGCCCTTCTGATACCATTACTGGTATTAAATGGATTTTGCATTTATTTACAGCACTGCTGACAAGCAGATTAAGTCATCTGTGTATTGCAGAAACTGCTAAAGATATCAGATTGAAGGGTTCTGAATTTCCACATAGCTGATCTGTCAGCTTTTCTCAGTTTACAGGGCTGGCTGAATGAAAAATGTGCTACTGTAGAACACACCCTGTAGTGTGCATGGAGTACCTTATTGTTATTTGTGTGTGTAATCTCTCTCCATGCTGGTTCTACAAAACTGACAGATATGGGTATTGTTAGGTACCATTGTTTATCTCCTGTTATGTCACCACACTAACCACATTTTTCTCTTTTTCTTAACAAGGCTGGTGATTGAATTACTGTGAAAATGTTGAATGATGTGCAGGATTATAGTGCACTACTGTACTAATATCCAGATAAGAATTTTAGAGGCATTTATTGTAAATTGAAGTGTGAATAATGAGACACTGCTGTACTGATACCTAATTTAGCCTTCGTTACCAATCTGGTGAATAATAATAACATGATATGGTCATGATCTGGCAGAAACTGTGGTATCTTCCAAGCATGTGACTTTGGAAATGAACTCTTGTGGGAGATGTATGCTGATGATTTGGAGTTGATCACAGAGAATGAAAAGGAGGTGGAAGAAAGATTTAGGAAGTGGAGAGATGGTATGGGGCACAAGGGCCTAAGAGTAAATGCTAATAAAACAACAGTGATGATGTCTAGGTTTGGTGGCGGTAATGTCAAAGAAGAGGGGAAGTGGCCATGTGCAGTTTGCCACAAGGGCTTGGGAAGTACTGTAATTCCATCTTGTGCAGTGTTTGTGATAAGTGGGTGCATAAGAGATGTAGTGGTATTAGAGGTAGACTGCGAGATAATGCTGATTTTATGTGTGTGCTGTGTCGGGGAGAGCAGGTGGAGATTGTCAGGTGTGAATGGGGTGAAATTGCTGGTGAGTCTCTTGAGTGTGTAGAAGAGTTTTGTAATTTGGGAGACATGTTATGTGCTGGAGGTGGGGCTGGAGTGGCTAGGGTGAGGAGTTGTTGGAAGAAGTTCGGGGAGCTGTTGCCTCTCCTGACATTGATAGGGCTCTCCCTCCATGCTAAGGGATCTTTGTATGCAGCATGTGTTAGGAGTGTAATGCTGTATGATAGTGAGACCTGGGCAGTAAAGGAAGAGAATATTCTCAGGCTCAAACGTACGTAAATGGCAATGATTAAGTGGACGTGCAGTGCGTCCCTGAGTACAGGGCCTGGGGGGGCTAGGGTTACGATGGAAGAGTTGAGAGATAGCATGGAACTAGAGTGTATTGGTGTTGTGATGAGGAGAGGTAGATTAAGGTGGTTTGGGCATGTGGAGAGGATAGGGGATGATAATTGGGTGCAGAAAGTGAGAAGCATTAATATTACGGGTGGGGTTGCGAGGGGTAGACCAAAAAAGACCTGGGGTGAGGTCATTAAGTGTGACTTCAGGGTTAAGGGACTAAACAGGGTGGCTGCCAAAAATCAGTCTGCATGGAGAGCTGCCATTAGGTGACCAAGACCAATGCATGCAAGCATGTTGGAGCCTTAAAAAACAAAATGAAGTATGATCCTTCTATTTCTGCTAGTCATTTGAATTTCTTCAGGTATAAGCCGTCAACTTTTGTGTGTGTGTGTACGCGCGTGCATGCCCACATTGTCTCGTTTGCCAACCAATGGTTTCTTGCAGATTGACTTGAAGTCAAAGGAGGAATTCGATAAACACAAATCCTCAGCACGTCACCGTGTCCAATGGCTGAAACACTGGTACCAGAGCAACAGGTAAGTACCCTCTTTCCTCCCATCTGTCTCACTGTATTTATTTATTTTTATGTGTACCCACCTTGTATCCTCTACAGTAGTACCCTTTTATTCTTGTCACTTATATCAGAGCCAGCATGTCATCATTCAGTTATTAATCAAATACAGTGTTTATTGTATAGACTGATAGATAGATAGATAGATTTTGTAGGCTTAGCATCAGTAAATCAGTATGCAGTAAAACCTCACTAGATCGGACTAATTGGGGCCAAAGTCATTCCGAAAAGCGACATAGGGATTTCCCCCTGCTAAGATATTTCCATACATGAAAAGATGGCCACAATCCTACTTCATTCCACCATTTCCCTCTAAATCGGGGCATTAACCCATTTGGCTCTTAACTTTTCTCAAAGGCCACTACAAATAATTTATTGCATAACACAGTACAGTTTTTGTAAGGTTTATACTCAATAAAGGCCATTGTAACACTCACAGGAAGATATTTTTCATACATGAAGTGTCATAGCCACCATCTTGCATCACGCCACCAGTTCCTTCTATCCCTTTTGATCCTTAACTTTTCTAAAATTCCACTAAAATTAATTCGTTGCATTACACAGTATAGTTTTAGCAAGGTTTAGACTCGATAATGGCCATATATAATGCACAAAATAAGATATTTTCGCTTATTAATAGCATCATAGCCACCATCCTGCTTCACCTCCACCAGTTCATTTTGACTCGTGGTAATATCTCATTTGCCTCTTATTTTTTTTCTCAGATTCCACTATAAGTAATTTATTGCATGACATAGTAAAATTTAAGCAAGGCTTGGACACAATAAAACTCATAAGTAATTAAAAAAAAAAAAGTTTTCTTACGGAACCATTCAGACTCGCTTGGCACACTCTACCCCCCCCATCTTGGCTGGTGTTATCATTCAGCACCTGATGATGGATTCTTCAGAGCAAATCCTTCAGAATCATTTCCCATTATCTTCAGGGTCATCATCAAGGAACAGTGAATCATTGTCCCAATTGTTTTCACTGACAAGAGCTGAATTGTGGATGGGAATCGGAGCTGTAGCCCGTACCGTGTGTGTATAATTTTAAGCATTTTTCAAATACTATGCTGTACACATTATACTCCTTAATTTTTACAATCTTATAAATACAATCACTCTGTCTGTATATTTCACTTATCACTCGTCACCGTCGAGCAGTATATCAAGGGACTTGGAGGGAAAATAGTTACGTCGTCAGCTCACCATGAACCGCTCGCCATGTGATTAAAGTTGATGTCTTAATATTAATGCAGACCCCCTTTCTAATTTTTTAGCATTTAGAAAGAACATTATGGGTATAACTTAATTATAAACACTTCAAATACTGTACTGTATGTGCCGTGTGGTGTATTTAATTTTAAGTATTTTTCAAATACTGTACTGTACACTTTATACATCTTAATTTTTACAATCTTACAAACTAATACGATCACTCTGTCTGTATATTTCACTTATCACTCGTCACCATCGAGCAGTATATCAGGGACTTAGGGAAAATGACGTTGGGGGGAAATGATGTGAAGGAAAAATAGTTACGTCGCCAGCTCATCATGAACCGAAGCAGGAGCACACACACCGCTCGCTGTTTGATTAAAGTTGATGTCTTAATATTAATGCAGACTCCTTTTCTAATTTTTTAGCATTTAGAAAGAACATTATGGGTATAACTTAATTATAAACTCTTCAGATACTGTATTGTGTGTACACTTAGAACAATAGCTATGCTGCCAACCCACCACCAACCAACGCATGAACGCACAAGCCATGCCGACAATATGGCTACCCCCCTGTGAGGTTAGGCAGTCCGGACCGCTTCTAGCTTTTTCGGAGGTTTTCTGATATACTGTATAAGAAATAATTCTGGTTGGCTCCCTGACTCCGAAAAAAGCAACTTCCGGTGTACTGAAGTCCGTTGTAGTGAGGTCATACTGTACTGTGGTCCCTTACTGTTCCAGGGTTACGGAAAACAAACTTTTGTGAATAATTAGACTTTTAAAAGGGAACGTGATATTTAAGTACCAACCAAATTATGGCACCTGGTGGTTTAGTGGGTAATTGGCAGGTTTATATCCAAGGGGTGGTTGGAGTTTATTGCTCACGTAATGCCACTCATGGATGAGTGAGGCAGGTCACTTTCATCTTAAATGTCAGGACCGACTTGCCTAGCCCTGGCTTCGACACTCCTCATGGGGCAACACAGAATTGGGTGATGAATGAACGGATGAATATTTGATTGCCCAAAAACTCTTTGTTGGGCCCTAAAACATCACCAGACAGTAGAATCTGGTTATTTAAAGTATAGTTTTATTTTTCAAATTATCCCAAAATACACCTTGATCCGTCCAGTCCCGACCGTTTTTTTTTACCCAGCCTACCCCCAGGTCCCGACCGATTTTCGACTTTTTGCTTTTTGTCTGAAACCTTCGCTTTTGGTGAGAAACATCGAAAATTCATAGAGAAATTGCAATCATGAGGTAAAGAGAAATTGCAATCATGAGGTAAAGAGAAATTGCAATCATGAGGTAAAAGATGTTGATACAGGTGTCACTCAACCTTATGTTTTCCTTCTTTTTCAGGGTATCTGGCTAAAGAAAGAGAACTAAGGAAGGGTTAACTAATTCAGGCCACTTTAAATTATGTGTTTATTTCATTTATTTGGTACGAATTTATGTGTAGTACAAGTCTATATTGGTTTTCACACAATTATATAGGCATTTATAATCATTGTTCACTCACCCAAAACCCCAGTATATGGCACCTTCATTTACGACATTACCACCTCGTCAGTTCTGTTTGTTTCTACCTCTAACTTCTTTCTTTTTTTTGTCCTCCACCTCTGGAATCACTTTTAACGAGAATTTCGTCATTGGAGAGACCATGGGGCAACATACCTCTACTGGCTAGGTTACTGCTGACAGGTGAATTGCCCAGTGTGGGGAGGAGGGGGGGGAAGAGGGGTTTAGGTGAGGCCAGGCAGTATCCCCACTTGACAGCAGGTGGAGGAAGGTCTCCTACATATTCCTACCAAAAATCACCCGCGAATGTTGAAAAATGTGCACACAATGGGCCTTGCAATTGTGTGACGTATGATGCACGTCGTTGGGTCTGTCCGTGGAAAAAAGTAGCGACGTGCATCGTACGTCGGTGGGGCTCAGCGGGTTAAAGTTGTATATTTTAAGATGGTTCAGTAACCCACGGATAACGAGAACCAGCAATAGCAAAACCACAAATAGTGAGGGGTGACTAATCAGAGGTATTCACCTAACTTTCCTAACAACTTGCTAAATATGAATAACATGATTATTAGTAAATGGCATCACTAGGTACTGTGTTTTAATTTGACTAAATTTATGATTATGTTTGATTGTTGAGATGATGTACTTGACTGTTAAGAGGAGTCTGTGAAAGATTATATGCTATTCAAGAAACTGAGAATTTTGAAGAGTGAGTTATTTGGAAAAAAAGTTGTAAAGTATACTAGGGAAAATTGTTTTATTATCAGAAGATGGGTGGTTACTATTTAGGGATGGAATATCTCTCTCTCTCTCTCTCTCTCTCTCTCTCTCTCTCTCTCTCTCTCTCTCTCTCTCTCTCTCTCTCTCTCTCTTTCTCTCCTTTACAGGCAGTGGTGTCATACTGTAGTCCTTGGAGGGGGGAGCATGTATGGGTGTAGAAATAGGATGGGGAGAGAGATGAGAGTAAGAATTATATAATGTTACAGATGAAAGGCTTGGTGTGTAGATGAATATAACCAAGTTATAAGGTGGACTTAGGTGAGTATAGATACAACTGGCAGTTGAAAAGAAATAGACTGTGTATGGAAAAAACGAGAAAAGATGGTGTAGGTGGACATGACTAAATGTGAAGGTGGACTGTAGTGTAGAAGAGCTCTGAATGTGAAAAATAGGTACATGCAGCTGTCAGTTGATGTTGGGGATGTGTTCAAAAATATCCCCAAAATTTTCATACAGTTGGTACTGTATATTGGAGGAACAGGTAAATCAACTTTACAGGTAGCAGTGTAGCTTTAACTCCTAATTCACTGATTCTTTTTCATATTTTTTAAAGATTTTGTTTACCTTGAGCGAAAACTCAAACTGGAAAGGTTGGATATAGCCTTTATTAACTTCAGTACTTCAAGGGTGACTTTCCCTAAGTTGAATACAGTATACAATAAATGTATGGATAGCAAGACTATTTGTATCAAGATGTTACTGTAGTCAAGGGTAAATAGGCAGTTTTTATGCAGACTCTGTATTAAGTTGTTTGTCCATCCCCAGACAGTTGTTGGCCCAAGACAAACTAGGGGTGGAGGTAGAGCCACGGGCAGACGTCGGAAAGGGCAACTTCGATTCTCGCACTGGCTCGGTTACCCTCACCATGAAACCAGGTCT
>JAGKTI010005239.1:31631-46141 GCA_018397915.1 Birgus latro | reverse complement strand
GTGGTGTATGAGTGAAGACTGAGGTAGGGCACAGCATGGTGGGGTGAGGTCGGGTGTAATGGGGTAATGGCGGGGTGGAGTGGGGAGGTGTGGTGTATGAGTGAAAACTGAAGTAGGGCACAGCATGGTAGGGTTAGGTGGGGTGGAATTGGGTAATAATGGGGTGGAGTGGGGAGATGTGGTGTATGAATGAAGACTGAGATAGGGAACAGCATGGTGGGATTAGGTGGGGTGGAATGGGGTAATGGTGGGGTGGAGTGGGGAGGCGTGGTGTATGAGTGAAGACTGAAGTAGAGCAGAGAATGGTGTGTTTAGGTAGGGTTGAATGGGGTAAGATTGGGTTGGAGTGGAGACGTGTGGTGTATGAGTGAAGAATGAGTTAGAGAACAGCATGGTGGGGTTAGGTGGGGTGGAATGGGGTAATGGTGGGGTGGAGTGGGGAGGTGTGGTCTGTGAGCGAAGACTGAAGTAGGGCACATTATAGTGGGTTTAGGTGGGGTGGATTGGGGGTAATGGTGGGGTGGAGAGAGATGTGGTGTATACTTGAAGACTGAGGTAGGGCACAGAATGATGGGGTTAGGTGGGATGGAATTGTGTAATGTTGGGGTGGAGTGCTGAGGTGTGGGGTACGAGTGAAGACTGAGATTGTTCACAGCATCGTGGGGTTAGTTGAGGTGGAATGAGGTAATGGTGGGGTGGAGTGGGGATGTGTGGTGTATGAGTGAAGACTGAGGTAGGGCACAGCATAATGGGGTTAGGTGGGGTATAATGGGGTAATGGTGGGTTGTAGTGGGGAGGTGTGGTGTATAAATGAAGACTAAGGCTGGGCACAGCATATTAAACTTATGTGGGGTGGAATGGGGTAATGTTGGGGTAGAGTGGGGACCTGTGGTGTATGAGTGAAGACTGGGGGAGGGCACAGCATGGTAGAGTTAGGTGTGGTGGAATGGGGTAATGGTTGGGTGGAGTGTACCCCACCGCATGGTGGGGTTGGGTGGGGTGGAATTGGGTAATGGTGGGGTGGAGAGGGGAGGTGTTGTGTATCAGTGAAGACTGAGGTAGGACACAGCATGGTAGGGTTAGGTGGGGTGGAATGATGTAATGGTAAGGTGGAGTGAGGAGGTGTGGTGTATGAATTAAGTCTGAGGTAGGGCACAGCATAGTAGGGTTAGGTGGAGTCGAATTAGGTAATGGTGGGGTGGTGTGGGGAGGTATAGTGTATGAGTGAAGACTGAAATAGGGCACAGCATGGTGGGGTTAGGTGATGTGGAATGGAGTAATTGTGGGGTGGAGTGGGGAGGTGTGGGGTATGAGGGAAGATTGAGGAAGGGCACTGAATGGTGGGTTTAGGTGGGGTGGAATGGGTTAATGGTGGAGTGGAGAGGGGAGGAGTGGTGTATGAGTGAAGACTGAGGTAGGGCACAGCATGGTTTGGTTAGGTGGGGTGGAATGGGGTAATTGTAGGATGGAGTGAAGGGGTGTGGTGTATGAGTGAAGACTGTGGTAGGGCACAGCATGGTGCGGTTAGGTGGAGTGGAATGGGGTAATGATGGGGTGGAGTCAGGAGGTGTGGTATATGAGTGAAGAATGAATTAGGGCACAGTATGATTGCGTTAGGTGGGGTGGAATGGGGTAATCGTGGTGTGGATTGTTAAGGTGTGGTGTATGAGTGAAGACTGAGGTGGAGCTCAGCATGGTTGCGTTAGGTGGGGTGGAATGGGGTAATGGCGGTGTGGACTTTGGATGTGTGGGGTATGAATGACGACTGAGGTAGGGCAAAGCCTGATAGGGTTAGGTGAGGTGGAATGGGGTAATGGAGGGGTGAAATGGGGATGTGTGGGTATGATTGAATTCTGATGTAGGGCTCAGCATGGTGGGGTTAGGTGGGGTGAAATGGGGTAAATGTGGGTTGGAGTGGAGAGGTGTTGTGTATGAGTGAAGACTGAGGTAGGGCACAGCATGGTGGGGTTAGGTGGGGTGGAATGGAGTAATGTTGGGTTAAAGTTTGGAGGTGTGGTGTAGGAGTGAAGACTGAGGTAGGGCACAGGATGGTGGGGTTAGGTGGGGTGCAAGGGGGTAATGTTGGGGTGAAGTAGGGAGTTGTGGTGTATGAGTGAAGACTGAAGTAGGGCACAGTATGGTGGGGTTAGGTGGGGAGGAATGGGGTAATGGTGGGGTTGGGTGGGGAGGTGTGGGTTATGAGTGAAGACTGAGGTTGGGCACAGAATGGTGGGGTTAGGTGGGGTAGAATGGGGTAATGGTGGGGTGGAGAGGGGAGGTGTGGTGTTTGAGAGAAAACAGAGGTAGGGCACACCATGGTTTGGTTAGGTGGGATGGAATGGGTAATTTTAGGATGGAGTGGAGAGGTGTGGTGTATGAGTGAAGACTGATGTAGGTCACAGCATGGTGCGGTTAGGTGGAGTGGAATGGGGTAATGATGGGGTGGAGTGGAGAGGTGTGGTGTATAAGTGAAGACTGATGTAGGGCATAGCATGGTGGTGTTAGGTGGGGTGGAATGGGGTTATGGAAGGGTGGAGATTGGATTTATGGTGTATGAGTGAAGACTGAGATAGGGCAAAGCCTGATGGGGTTAGGTGGGGTGGAATGGGGTAATGGTGGAGTGGAGTGAGGAAGGGTGGTGTATGAGTGAAGACTGAGATAGGGCACAGTATGATGGGGTTAGGTGGGGTGGAGTGGGGTAATGGTGGGTGGGAGTGGTGAGGTATGGTGATTGAGTGAAGACTGAGGTAGGGCACAGCATGGTTGTGTTAGGTAGGGTGTTATGGGGTAATGCTGGGGTGGAGTGGTGATGTGTGGGTATGAGTGAAGACTGATGTAGGGCTCAGCATGGTGGGGATAGGTGGGGTGGAATGGACTAGTGGTGGGGTGAAGTGAGGAGGTTTTATGTATGATTGAAAACTGAGGTTGGGCACAGCATGTTGGGGTTAGGTGGGGTGGAATGGGGTACTGGTGGATTGGAGTGGAGAACTGTTGTGTATGAGTGAAGACTTAGGTATTGCACAGCATGGTGGGGTTAGGTGAGGTGGAATGAAGGAATGTTGGGGCGAAGTGGGGAGATGTGGTGTATGAGTGAAGACTGAGGTAGGGCACAGCATGGTCGGGTTAGGTGGGGTGGAATGGAGTAATAGTGGGGATGAGTGGTGAGGTGTGGTGAATGAGTGAATACTGAGGTATGGCACAGTATGGTGGGGTTAGGTGGGGTGGAAAAGGGTAATGGTGGAGTGGAGTGGTGAGGTATGGTGAATGAGTGAAGACTGAAGTAGGGCACAGCATGGTTAGGTTAGGTGGGGTGTAATGGGGTAATGGTGGGGTGGAGTGGGGATGTGTGGGTATGAGTGAAGACTTATGTAGGGCTCAGCATGGCAGGGTTAGGTGGGGTGGACTGGGGTAGTGGCAGGGTGGAATGGGAAGGTTTGGTATATGATTGAAAACTGATGTAGAGCATAGCATGTTGGGGTTAGGTGGGGTGGAATGGGGTAATGGTGGGTTGGAGTGGACAGGTGTGGTGTATGAGTCAACACTGAGGTAGGGCACAGCATCTTGGGGTTAGGTGGGGTGGAATGGTGTAATGTTGGGGTGAAGTGGGGAGGTGTGGTGTATGAGTAAAAACTGAGGTAGGGCACAGCATGGTGGGGTGAGGTCGGGTGTATTGGGATAATGGCGGGGTGGAGTGGGGAGGTGTGGTGTATGAGTGAAAACTGAAGTAGGCCACAGTATGGAAGGGTCAGGTGGAGTGGAATTTGGTAATGATGGGGTGGAGTGGGGAGGTGTCGTGTATGAGTGAAGACTGAGATAGGGAACAGCATGGTGGGATTAGGTGGGGTTTAATGGGATAATGGTGGGGTGGAGTGGGGAGGAGTTTTGTATGAGTGAAGACTGATGTAGGGCACAGAATCGTGGGTTTAGGTGGGGTGGATTAGGGTAATGGTGGTGTACAGAGGGGAGATGTGGTGTATGAGTGAAGACTGAGGTAGGGAAAGGCATGGTTTGGTTAGGTGGGGTGGAATGGGGAAATGGTACGTTGGAGTGAAGAGGTGTGGTTTTTGAGTGAAAACTGAGGTAGGACACAGCATGGTGGGGTTAGGTGGAGTGGAATGGGGTAATGGTGTGGTGGAGTGGGGAGGTGTGGCGTATGACTGAAGAATGAGGTAGGGCACAGCAGGGTTGCATTAGGTGGGGTGGAATGTTGTAATCGTGGGGTAGAGTAGAGAGGTGTGGTGTATTAGTGAAAACTGAGGTAGAGCACAGCATGGTGGGGTTACGTGGGATGGAACTGTGTAATGTTGGTTTGGAGTATTGAGGAGTGGTGTATGAGTGAAGAATGTGGTAGGTCAAAGCATGATGGGGTTGGTTGGGGTGGAATTGGGTAATGGTGGGGTGGAGATTGGAGGTGTTGTGTATGAGTGAATACTGCAGAAGGGCACAGCATGGTGGGGTTAGGTGGAGTGGAATGGAGTAATGTTGGGGTGGAGTCAGTAGGTGTAGCGTATGAGTGAAATCTGAGGTATGGCACAGCATGGTAGGGTTAGGTGGGGTGGAATGGGCTAATGGTGGGGTGGAGTTGTGAGGTGTGGTGTATGAGTGAACACTGAGGTAGGGCACAGCATGGTGGGATTAGGTGGGGTGGAATGGGGTAATGGTGGGGTGGAGTGGGGAGGTGTTGTGTATGAGTGAAGACTGAGGTATGGCACAGCATGGTGTGGATAGGTGGGATGGAATTGTGTAATGTTGGGATGGAGTGCTGAGGTGTGGTGTATGAGTGAAGACTGAGATATGGTTCAGCATGGTGGGGTTAGGGGGGTGGAATGGGATAATGGTGGGGTGGAGTGGGGAGGTGTGGTGTATGAGTGAAGACTGAGGTAGGGCACAGTATAGTAGGTTTAGGTGGGGTGGAATGGGGTATTGATGGGATGGAGGTGTGAGGTGTGGTTTTTAAATGAAGACTGAGGTAGGGCACAGCATGGTATGGTTAGGTGGGATGGAAATGTGTAATGTTGGGGTGTAGTGCTGAGGTGTGGTGTATGAGTGAAGACTGAGATAGGGCTCAGCATGGTGGGGTTAGGTGGGGTGGAATGGGGTAAATTTGGGGTGGAGTGAGTAGGTGTGGTGTATCAGTGAAGATTGAGGTGAGGCACAGCATAGTGGGATTCGGTGGCGTGCAATGGGGTAATGGTAGGGTGGAGTGTGGAGGTGTGGTGAATAAATGAAGTATGAGGTTGGGCACAGCATAATGGACTTACGTGGGGTGGCATGGGATAATGTTGGGGTGGAGTGCGGAACTGTGGTGTATGAGTGAACACAGAGGCTGGGCTTAGCATGCTGGATTTTGGTGGGGTGGAATGAGTTAATGGTTGGGTGGAGGTGGGTAGGTCTGGTGCATTAGTGAAGAATGAGATACATCAGAGCATGGTGGGGTTGAGTGGGGTGGATTTGGGTAATGGTGGGGTGGAGAGAGGAGGTGTTGTGAATGAGTTAATACTGAGGTAGGGTGCAGCATGGCAGGGTTAGGTGGGGTGGATTGGGGTAATGGTGGGGTGGATTGGGGTAATGGTGGGGTGGAGTGGAGAGGTGTGGTGTACGAGAGAAGTCTGAGATAGGGCACAGCATGGTAGGGTTAGGTGGGGTGGAATGGGGTAGTCATTTAGTGGTGTGTGATGGTGTGGTGTATGAGTGATGACTGAGATAGAGCACAGCATGGTGGGGTAAAGTTTGCTGGAATGAAATAATTTTGGGGTGGAGTGGGGAGGTGTGGTGTATTAGTGAAGTCTGAGGTAGGGCACAGCGTGGTAGGGTTAGGTGGGGTGGAATTAGGTAATGGTGGGGTGGTCTAGGGAGATGTGGTGTATGAGAGAAGACTGAGATAGGCCACAGCATTGTGGGTTTAGGTGATTTGGAATGGGGTAATGGTGGCATGAAGTCGGGAGGTGTGGTGTGTGACTGAAGACTGAGGTAGGGCACAAAACTGTGGGGTTAGTTGGGATGGAATGAGGTAATGGTGGGGTGGAGAGGGGAGGTGTGGTGTATGAGTGAAGACTGAGGTAGGGCACAGCATGGTTTGGTTAGGTGGGATGGACTGGATAATTGTACAATGGAGTGGAGAGGTGTGGTGTATGAGTGAAGACTGAGGTAGGGCACAGTATGGTGCAGTTAGGTGGAGTGGAATGAGGCAATGATGGGGTGGAGTGGGGAGGTGTGGTGTATGATTGAAGAATGAGGTAGGGCACAGCATGGTTGCATTCGGTGGGGTGGAATTGGGAAATCGTGGGGTGGATTGGAGAGGTGTGGTGTATAAGTGAAACCTGATGTAGAGCGCAGCATGGTGGGGTTTGGTGGCGTTTAATGGGGTAATGGTGGGGTGCAGTGGGGAAGAGTGGTATATGAGTGAAGACTGATATAGGGCACACAATGGTGGGGTTAGGTGGGGTGGAATGGGGTAATGGTGGGATGGAGTTGTGAGGTATTGTGACTGAGTGAAGACTGAGGAAGGACACATCATGGTGGGGTTAGGTGGGGTGTTATGGGGTAATGGTGGGGTGGAGTGTTGATGTGTGGGAATGAATGAAGACTGATGTAGGGCTCAGCATGGTTGGGTTAGGTGGGGTGGAATAGGGTAGTTGTGGGGTGGAGTGGTGAGGTTTGGAGTATGACTGAACACTGAGGTAGGGCACAGCATATTGAGGTTAGGTGGGGTGGAATGGGGTAATGGTGAGTTGGAGTGGAGAGGTGTTGTGTATGAGTGAAGACTGAGGTAGGGCACAGCATGCTGGGGTTAGGTGGGGTGGAATGGAGAAATGTTGAGGTGAAGTGGGGAGGTGTGGTGTATGAGTGAATTCTGAGGTATGGCACTGCATGGTGGGGTGAGGTCGGGTGGAATGGGGTAATGGCGGGGTGAATTGGGGAGGTGTGGTGTATGACTGAAGTCTGAGGTAGGGCACAGCATCGAAGGGTTAGGTGGGGTGGTTATGGGTAATGGTGGGGTGGAGGGGGGAGGTGTGGTGTATGAGTGAAGACTGAGACAGGGAACTGGATGGGGTAGTTAGTTGGGGTGGAATGGGGTAATGGTGGGGTTGTTTGGGCAGGTGTGGGGTGTGAGTGAAGACTGAGGTGGGGCACAAAATGGTGGGGTTAGGTGGGGTGGAATGGGGAAATTGTGGGGTGGAGAGTGGAGGTATGGTGTATGAGTGAAGACTGAGGTAGGGCACAGCATGGTTTGGTTAGGTGGGGTGGAATGGGGAAATGGTAGGGTGGAGTGGAGAGGTGTGGTGTTTGAGTGAAGAATTAGCTAGGGCACAGCATGGTGCGGTTAGGTGGAGTGGAATGGGGTAATGGTAGGGTGGAGTGGGGAGGTGTGGTGTATGAGTGATGAATGAGGTAGGGCACAGCATGGTTGCGTTAGGTGGGGTGGAATGGGGAGGTGTTGTGTATTAGTGAAGACTGAGGTAGAGCACAGCATGGTGGGGTTAGGTGGGATGGAATTGTGTAATGTTGCGGTGCAGTGCTGAGGGGTGGTGTATGAGTGAAAACTTAGGTAGTGCACAGCATGGTTTGGTTAGGTGGGGTGGAATGGGGTATTGGTGGTTTGGAGTGGATAGGTGTGGTGTATGAGTGAAGACTGAGGTAGGGCACAGCATGGTGGGGTTAGGTGGGGTGTAATGGGGTAATGGTGGGGTGGAGTGGGAAGGTGTGGTGTATGAGTGAAGACTGAGGTAGGGCACAGTATACTGGGTTTAGGTGGGGTGGAGTGGGGTAATGGTGAGGTGGAGTGGGGAGGTGTGGTGTACAATTGAAGTTTGATGCAGGGGACAGCATGGTGGGGTTAGGTGGGATGGAATTGTGTAATTTTGGGGTGGAGTGCTGATATATGGTGTATGAGTGAAGACTGAGATAGGGCATAGCATGGTGGAGTTAGGTGGGGTGAAATGGGTGAGGTGGAATTGGGTAATGATGGGGAGGAGAGGGGACGTGTTGTGTATGATTGAATATTGAGGTAGGTACAGTATTGTGGGGTTAGTTTTTTTTTTTTATGTGACCAACTCTGGGCATAGGCTTCACAGCCTGCTATCAAGGCTCAGTCATCCTATTACAATCTACATGTCACCACTTCGGCGCTTAACACCCACCGTCCATATTGAATACATGCTAGGGCTGTCTCATACAGGACTGGTGTATTGGTATTAGCGGGGTCATTTTTACGACATGTCGGCGGGTCTTCTGGTAGATCAGTAAAGCCTGATTTTAATGAAATTCAAATCCTTAAATAGTTCCCTACTCCAGCGAGGATTCGAACCTGGATCCCACGGGACCGCAAGCGAACTCTCTACCGATTGAGCTACGGGGTGGATTGGGGTAATGGTGGGGTGGAGTGGGGAGGTGTGGTGTATGAGTGAAGTCTCAGGTAGGGCACAGCATGGTAGGGTTAGGTGGTGTGGAATTGGGTAATGGTGGGGTGGTGTGGGGAGGTGTGGTGTATGAGTGAAGACCGAGATTGGGCACAGCATGGTGTGGTTAGGGAGGGTGGAATGGGGTAATGGCTGGGTGGAGTATGGAGGTGTGGTGTATGAGTGAACACTAAGGTAGGTCACAGCATGGTGGGGTTGGGTGATTTGGAATTGGGTAATGGTGGGTTGGAGAGGAGAGGTGTTGTGTATGAGTGAAGACTGAGGTACGGCAGAGCATGGTGGGGTTAGGTGGGGTGGAATGGGATAATGGTGGGGTGGAGTGGGAAGGTGAGGTGTATGAGTGAAATCTAAGGTAGTGCACAGCATGTTAGGGTTAGGTGGGTTGGAACTGCGTAATGGTGGGGTGGTGTGGGGAAGTGTGCTGTATGAGTGAAGAATGAGATAGGGCACAGTATGGTGGTGTTAGGTGTTTTGGAATGGGGGAATGGTGGGGTGTAGTCGGGATGTATGAAGAATGAGTGAAGTCTAAGGTTGGGCATAAAATGGTGGGGTTAGTTGGGGTGGGATGGGGTAATGGTGGGGTGGAGAGGGAAGGTGTGGTGTATGAGTGAAGACTGAGGTAGGGCACAGCATGGTTTGGTTAGGTGGGATGGAATGGGTAATTGTAGGTTGAAGTGGAAAGGTGTGGTGTATGAGTGAAGACTGAGGTAGGGCACACCATGGTGTGGTTAGGTGGAGTGGAATGGGGTAATGGTGGGGTGGAATGGGGAGGTGTGGTGTATGAGTGAAGAATGAGGTAGGGCACAGCATGGTTGCGTTAGGTGGGGTGGAATTGGGTAATCGTGGGGTGGATTGGAGAGGTGTGGTGTATAAGTGAAGACTGATGTAGGGTGCAGCATGATGAGGTTAGGTGGGGTGGAATGAGGTATTGGCGGGGTGGAGTTTGGATATGTGGTGTATGAGTGAAGACTGAGGTAGTTCAAAGCCTGATGGGGTTAGGTGGGGTGGAATGTTGTAATGGTTGGGTGGTGGGGAAGTGTGGCGTATGATTGAAGACTGAGATAGGGCACAGTATGGTGGGGTTATGTGGGGTGGAATGGAGTAATGGTAGGGTGGAGTGGTGAGGTATGGTGATTGAGTGAAGACTAATTTAGGACACAGCATGGTGGGGTTAGGTGGGGTGTTATGGAGTAATGGTGGGGTGCAGTGAGGATATGTGGATATGAATGAAGATTGATGTAGGGCTCAGCATGGTGGGGTTAGGTGGGGTGGAATGGGGTAGTGGCGGGATGGAGTGGAGAGGTTTGGTGTATGATTGAAGACTGAGGTAGGGCACAGCATGGTGGGGTTAGATGGGGTGGAATGGTGTAATGTAGGAGTGAAGTGGTTAGGTGTGATATATGAGTGAATTCTGAAGTAGGGCACATCATGTTGGGGTTAGGTGGGGTGGAATGGGGTAATGGTGGGGTGGAGTTGTTAATTGTGGTGTATGAGTGAAAACTGAGGTAGGACACAGCAAGTTGGGGTGAGGTCGGGTGGAATGGTATAATGGCGGGGTGGAGTGGGAATGTGTGGTGTATAAGTGAAGACTGAGATAGGGAACAGCCTGGTGGGGTTAGGTGGGGTGGAATGGAATAATAGTAGGGTGAAGTAGAGAGGTGTGGTGTATAAGTGAAGACTGAGGTAGGTCACAGCATGGTGGGGTTGGGTGGAGCGGAATGGGATAATGGTGGGGTGCAGTGGGGATGTGTGGTGTTTGAGTGAAGACTGAGGTAGGGCACAGCAAGGTGGGATTAGGTGGGGTGGAATTGGGTAAGGTGGGTTGGAGTAGAGATGTGTGGTGTATGATTGAAGACTGAGGTAGGGCACAGCATGGTGTGGTTAGGTGGGGTGGAATGGGGTAATGGTGGGGTGGAGTGGGGAGGTGTAGTCTATGATTGAAGACTAAAGTAGGGCACTGTATAGTGGGTTTAGGTGTGGTGGAATGGGGTAATGGTGGGGTAGAGAGGGGAGGTGTGGTGTATAATTGAAGACAGAGGTAGGGCACAGCATGGTGGGGTTAGGTGGGATGGAATTGTGTAATATGGGGGTGGAGTGCTGAAGTGTGGTGTATGAGTGAAGACTGAGATAGGGCACAGCATTGTGGGGTTAGGTGGGGTGGAATGGGGTAATGGTGGGGTGGAGTGGGAATGTGTGGTGTATGAGTGAAGACAGGAAGGGCAAAGCATAGTGGGGTTAGGTGGGGTGGAATGGGGTAATGGTGGGGTGTTGTGGGGAGGTGTGGTGTATAAATGAACACTGAGGTTGAGCACAGCATATTGGAGTTATGTGGGGTGGAATGGGGTAATGTTGGGGTAAAGTGGGGAGCTGTGGAGTATGAGTGAGGACTGAGGTAGGGCACAGCATGGTGGAGTTAGGTGGGGTGGAGACGGGTAATGCTTGGGTGGAGTGGGGTAGGTTTGGTGTATGAGTGAAGAATGAGGTAGGTCACAGCATGGTGGGGTTGGGTGGGGTGGAATTGGGTAATGGTGGGGTGGAGAGTTAAGGTGTTGTGTATGAGTGAAGACTGATGTCGGGCACAGCATCGTGGGGTTAGGTGGGGTGGAATTGTAATGCTGAGGTGCAGTGGGGAGGTGTGGTGTATGAGTCAAGTCTGAGGTAGGGCACAGCATGGTAGGGTTAGGTGGGGTGGAATTCGGTAATGTTGGGGTGGTGTGGGGAGGTGTAGTGCATGAGTGAAGACTGAGATAGGGAACAGCATGGTGGGGTAAGGTGGGGTGGAATGGGGTAATGATGATGTGAAGTGGGGAGGTGTGGCGAATGAATGGAGTCTGATGTCGGGCACAGCATGGTAGGGTTAGTTGGGGTGGAATTGGGTAATGGTGGGGTTATGTGGGGAGGTGTGGTGTATGAGTGAAGACTGTAACAGGGCACAGCATGGTGGGGTTAGGTGATGTGGAATGGTTCAATGGTGGGGTGGAGAGGGGAGGTGTGGTGTATGAGTGAAGACTGATGTAGGGCACAGCATGGTTTGGTTAGGTGGGGTGGAATGGGGAATTTGTAGGATGGAGTGGAGAGGTGTGGTGTATGAGTGAAGACTGTGGTAGAGCATCATGATGCAGTTAGGTGGAGTGCAATGGGGCAATGATGGGGTGACGTTAGGAGGTGTGGTGTATGACTAAAGAATGAGGTAGGGCACAGCATGGTTGCGTTAGGTGGGGTGGAATGGGGTAATCGTGGGGAGGATTGGGGAGGTGTGGTGTATGAGTGAAGATTGATTTAGGGCACAACATGGTGGGGTTAGGTGGGGTGGAATGGGGTAATGGTGGGGTGGAGTTTGGATGTGTGGGGTAAGAGTGAAGACTGAGGTAGGGCAAAGCCTTATGGGGTTAGGTGGGGTGGAATGGAGTAATGCTGGTGTGGAGTGGGAAGGCTTGGTGTTTGAGTGAAGCCTGAGGTTGGGCAGAGTATGGTGGGGTTAGGTGGGGTGGAATGGGGTAATGGTGGGGTATTTAGGTGAGGTATGGTGTTTGAATGAAGACTGAGGTAGGGCATAGCATGGTGGGGTTAAGCGGGGTGTTATGGGGTAATGGTGGGGTGGAGTGTGGATGTGTGGGTATGAGTGAAGACTGATGTTGGGCACAGCATGGCGGGGTCAGGTGGGGTGGAATCGGGTAGTGGTGGGGTGGAGTGGGGAGGATTGGTGTATTGTTGAAGACGTAGGTATTGCACAGCATTATAAGGTTAGGTGGGGAGGAATGGGGTAATGGTGGGGTGTAGTGGGGAGGTGCGGTGTATAAATGAACACTGAGGTAGTGCACAGCATTTTGGGGTTAGGTGGGGTGGAATGGAGTAATGTTGGGGTGAAGTGGGGAGGTGTGGTTTACGAGTGAAGACTTAGGTAAGGCACAGCAAGGTGGGGTTAGGTGGGGCGGAATTTGGTAATGGTTGGTTGGAGTTGGGAATTGTGGTGTATGAGTGAAGAATGAGGTAGGGCAGAGCATGGTGGGGTGAGGTCGGGTGGAATGGGGTAATGGCGGGGTGAAGTGGAGAGGTGTGGTGTATGAGTGAAGACCGAGGTAGGGCACAGCATGGAAGGGTTAGGTGGGGTGGAATTGGGTAATGGTGATGTGGAGTGGTTAGGTGTGGTGTATAAGTGAAGAATAAGATAGGTAACAGCATGGTGGGGTTAGGTGGTTTGCAATGGGGTAATGGTGGGGTGGAGTGGGGAGGTGTCTTGTATGAGTGAAGATTGAGGAAGGGCACAGAATGGTGGGGTTAGGTGGGGTGGAATGGGGAAATTGTGGGGTGGAGAATGCAGGTGTGGTGTATGAGTGAAGACTGAGGTACGACACAGCATGATTTGGTTAGGTCGGGTGGAATGGGGAAATGGTAGGGTGGAGTGGAGAGATGTGGTGTGTGAGTGAAGACAGAGGTAGGGCACAGCAAAGTGGGGTTAGGTGGAGTGGACTGGGGTAATGGTGGGGTGGAGTGGGGAGGTGTGGTGAATGAGTGAAGAATGAGGTAGGGCACAGCATGGTTGCGTTAGGTGGGGTGGAATGGGGTAATTGTGGTGTAGAGTGGGGAGGTGTGGTGTATCAGTGAAGACTGAGGTAGGGCACAGTATACTGGGTTTAGGTGGGGTGGAATGGGGTAATGGTGTGGTGGAGTGGGGAGGTGTGGTGTATAATTGAAGACTGAGGTAGGGCAAAGCATGGTGGGGTTAGGTGGGATGGAATTCTGTAATGTTGGGTTGGAGTGCTGATATGTGGTAAATGAATGAAGACTGAGATAGTGCACAGTATGGTGGGGTTAGGTGGGGTGGAATGGGGTAACATTGCGGTGGAGTGGGGAGGTGTGGTGTATGAGTGAAGACTGAGGTAGGGCACAGCATGGTGGAGTTAGGTGGGGTTCAATGGGGTAATGGTTGGGTGAAGTGGGGTACATTTGGTGTATGGGTGAAGAATGAGGTAGGTCACAGCATGGTGGGGTTGGTTGGGGTGGAATTGGGTAATGGTGGGGTGGAGAGGGGAGGTGTTGTGTATGAGTGAAGACTGAGGTAGGGCACAGCATGGTGGGGTTAGGTCAGGTGGAATGGGGTAATCGTGGGGTGGAGTGGGGAGGTGTGGTGTATGAGTGAAGTCTGAGGTAGGGCACATCATGGTAGGGTTAGTTGGGGTGGAATTGTGTAGTGGTGGGTTGGTGTGGGGAGGTGTTGTGTATGAGTGAAGACTGAGATACAGCTCAGCATGGTGGGGTTATGTGATGTGGAATGGGGTAATGGTTGGGTGGAATGGTGAGGTGTGGTGTATGAGAGAACACTGAGGTAGGGCACTGAATGGTGGTGTTAGGTGGGGTGGGATGGGGTAATGGTGGGGTGGAGTGGGGAGGTGTGGAGTATGAGTGAACACTGATTTAGGGCACAGTGTGGTGGGGTTAGGTGATGTGGAATGGGGTAATGGTGGGGTGGAGTGGGGAGGTGTGGTGTATGAATGAAGACTGAGGTAGGGCAAAGCCTGATGGGGTTAGGTGGGGTGGAATGGGGTAATGGTGGGGTGAAGTGGGGAAGTGTGGTGTATGATTGAAGACAGATAGGGCACAGTATGGTGGGATTAAGTGGGGTGGAATGGGGTAATGGTGGGATGGAGTGGTGAAGTATGGTGATTGAGTGAAGACTGAGGTAAGGCACTGCATGGTGGGGTTAGGTGGGGTGTTATGTGGTAGTGGTGGGGTGGAGTGGGGATGTGTGGGAATGAGTGAAAACTGATGTAGGGCTCACCATGGTGGGGTTAGGTGGGGTGGAATTGGGTAGTGATGGGGTGGAGTGGGGAGGATTGGTGTATGATTGAAGACAGAGGTATTGCACAGCATGTTAGGGTTAGGTGGGGTGGAATGGGGTAATGGTGGGTTGGAGTGGAGATGTGTTGTGTATCAGTGAAAACTGAGGTAGGGCACAGCATGCTGGGGTTAGGTGCTGTGGAATGGGGTAATGGTGGGGTGGAGTGGGGAGGTGTGGTGTATGAGTGAAGACTGAGGTATGGCACAGTATTGTTGGTTTAGGTGGGGTGGAATGGGGTAATGGTGGGGTCG
>JAGKTI010005239.1:10555-31601 GCA_018397915.1 Birgus latro | reverse complement strand
ACTGATATCTGGTGTATGAGTGAAGTATGAGATAGTGAACAGCATGGTGTGGTTAGGTGGGGTGCGATGAGGTAATGCTGGGGTGGAGTGGGGAGGTGTGGTGTATGAGTGAAGACTGATGTTTGGCACAGCATAGTGGGGTTAGATGAGGTGGAATGGGGTATTGGTGGGGTGTATTGGGGTGGTGTGGTGTATAATTAAAAACTGAGGTAGGGCACAGCATGGTGGGGTTTAGTTGGGTGTTATGGGGTAATGGTGGGGTGGAGTGGGGATATGTGGGTATGAGTGAAGACTGATGTAGGGCTCAGCATGGTAGGGTTAGGAGGGGTGGAATGGGGTAGTGGTGGGGTGGAGTGGGGAGGTATGGTTTATGATTGAAGACTGAGGTGGGGCACAGCATATTGGGGTTAGGTGGGGTGGAATAGAGTAATGGTTGGTTGGAGTGGAGAGGTGTTGTGTATGAGTGAAGACTAAGGTAGGGCACAGCATGCTTGGATTAGGTGGGGTGGAATGGAGTAATGTTCGGGTGATGTGGGGAGGTGTGGTGTATGAGTGAAGACTGAGGTAGGGCACAGCATGGTGTTGTTAGGTGGGGTGGAATTGGGAAATGGTGGGTTGGAGTTGGGAGATGTGGTGTATGAGTGAAGACTGAGGTATGGCAGAGCATGGTGGGGTGAGGTTGGGTGGAATGGGGAAATGGTGGGTTGGAGTGGGGAGGTGTGGGTTATGAGTGAAAACTGAAGTAGGGACCCGAATTGTGTGGTTAGGTGGGATGGAATGGGTTAATTGTGGGGTTAAGAGGAGAGGTGTGGTGTATGAGTGAAGACTGAGGTAGGGCACAGCATGGTTTGGTTAGGTGGGGTGGAATGGGGAAATGGTAGGGTGGAGTGGAATGGTGTGGTGTTTGAGTGGAGACTGAGGTAGGGCACAGCATGGTGGGGTTAGGATGGGTGGAATTTGGTAATGGTGGGGTGGAGTGGGGAGGTGTGGTGTATTAATGAAGAATGAGGTAGAGTACAGCTTTGTTGCTTTAGGTGGGGTGGAATGGGGTAATTGTGGGGTGGAGTGGGGAGTTGTGGTGTATAAGTTAAGACAGAGGTAGGGTACAGCATGGTGGGGTTAGGTGGGATGTAATTGTTAAATGTTGGGGTGAAGTGCTGAGGGGTGGTGTATGAGTGAAGACTGAGATAGGTCACTGCATGGTGGGGTTATATGGGGTGGAATGGGGTAATGGTTGGGTGGAGTAGGGAGGTGTGGTGTATTAGTGAAGACTTAAGTAGGGCTGAGCATTGTGGAGTTAGGTGGGGTGGAATAGGGTGATGGTGGGTTGGAGTGAAGAGGTGTGGTGTATGAGTGAAGACTGAGGTAGGGCACAGCATGGTGGGGTTAGGATGGGTGGAATGGGGTAATGGTGGGGTGGAGTGGGGAGGTGTGGTGTATGATTGAAGACAGAGGTAAGGCTCGGTATAATGGGTTTAGGTGGGGTGGAATGGGGTAATGGTGGGGTGGAGTGTGCTAGGTGTGGAGTATGAGTGAAGACTGACGTAGGGCACAGCATGGTGGGATTGGGTGGGGTGGAATTGGCTATTGGTGGGGTGTAGTGGGAAGGTGTGGTGTATGAGCGAAGAAAGAGGTAGGGCACTGCATGGTTGCTTTAGGTGGGATGGAATTGTGTAATGTTGGGGTGAGTGCTGATATGTGGTGTATGAGTGAAGACTGAGATAGTGCACAGCATTGTGGGGTTAGGTGGGGTGGAATGGGGCAATGGTGGGATGGAGTGGGGTAATGGTTTGGTGGAGTTGGTAGGTGTGGTATATGAGTAAAGATTTAGGTAGGGCACAGAATAGTGGGGTTAGGTGGGGTGGAATGGGGAATTGGTGTGGTGGAGTGGGGAGGTGTGGTGTATAAAGACAGAGGCAGGGCACAGCATGGTGGGGTTAGGTGGGTTGGAATGGGGTAATGGTTGGGTGGAGTGGGGTAGGAGTGGTGTATGAGTGAAGACTGAGGTAGGTCACAGCATGGTGGGGTTGGGTGGGGTGGAATTGATTAATGGTGGGGTGCAGTGGGAAGGTGTGGTGTATAAGTGAAGAATGAAGAAGGGCACAGCATGGTTCCGTTAGGTGGGGTGGAATGGGTTAATCGTAGGATGGATTGTGAGGGTGTGGTGTATGAGTGAACAATGAGGTAGGGTACAGCAAGGTGGGGTTAGGTGGGTTGGAATGTGGTAATGGTGGGTTGAAGTGGGTAAATGTGGTGTATGAGTGAAGACTAATGTAGGGCACAGCATGATGGGGTGAGGTGGGGTGGAATGGTGTAATGGTGCAGTGGAGTGGGAAGGTGTGGTGTATGAGTGAAGACTGAGGTAGAGCACAGTATGGTGGGGTAAGGTGGGGTGGAATGGGGTAATAGTGGGGTGGAGTGGTGAGGTATGGCGTTTGAGTGAAAAGTGTTGTAGGGATCAGCTTGGTGGGGTTTTGTTGGGTGTTATGGGGAAATGGTGGGGTGGAATTGGGATGTGTGTGTATGAGTGAAGACCGAAGTAGGGCTAAGCATGGTGGGGTTAGGTTGGGTGGAATGGGGTGGTGCTGGGGTGGAGTGGGAAGGTTTGTTGTATGAGTGTAGACTGAAGTGGGGCACAACATGGTGGGGTTAGGCTTTGTAGAATGGAGTAATGATGGGGTGGAGTGGGCAGGTGTGGTGTATGAGTGAAGACTGTGGTAGGGCACAGCATGGTGGGGTTAGCTGTGGTGGAATGGGGTAATGATGGGCTGGAGTAGGGAGGTGTGGTGTATGAGTGAAGATTGAGGTAGGGCACAGCATGATCGGGTTAGGTGGGGTGGAATTGGGTAATGGTGGAGTAGAGTGAGGAGGTGTGGTGTATGAGCGAAGACTGATCTAGTTCACAGCATGGTGGGATTAGGTGGGGTGGAATGGGGTAATGGTTTTGTGGATTGGGAGGTGTGGTGTATGAGTGGAGACTGAGATAGGGCACAGAATGGTGGGGTCGGTGAAGAAATGGTGTGATGGTGGGGAGGAGAATTAAGGTGTGGTGTATAAGTGAAGACTGAGGTAGGGCACAGCATGGTTTGGTTAGGTATGGTGGAATGGGGTAATGGTAGGCTGGAGTGGAGGGGTTTGGTGTTTGGGTGAAGACTGAGGGAGTGCACAGCATGATTGCATTAGATGGGGTGGAATGGGATAATCGTGGGGTGGAGTGGGGAAGTGTGGTGTATGAGTGAAGAGTGAGGTAGGGCACAGCATTGTGGGTTTTTGTTGGGGTGGAATGGGGTAATGGTGGGGTGGAGATAGGGTGTGTGGTTTATGAGTGAAGACTGAGTTAGGGCAAAGCATGATGTGGTTAGGTGGGGTGGAATGGGGTAATGTTGGGGTGGAGTGGGGAGGTGTGGTATATGAGTGAAGACTGAGGTAGGGCACAGTATGGTGGGGTTAGGTAGGGTGGAATGAAGTAATGGAGGGGTGGAGTGGTGAGGTAGGGTGATTGAGTGAAGACTCAGGTAGGGCACAGCATGATAGGGTTAGGTGGGGTGGAATGTGGTAATGGTGGGGTGGAGTGGGGAGGTGTGGTGTATGAGAGAAGAGTAAGGTAGGGCACAGCATTGTGGGGTTAGGTAGGGTAGAATGGGGTAATGATGGAGTATTGTCGGAGGTGTGGTGAATGAGTGAAGACTGAGGTACGGTTGAGAATGGTTGGGTTAGGTGGGGTGGAATGTGGTAATGGTGGGGTGGAGTGGGGAGGTGAGGTGTATTAGAGAAGGCTGAGGTAGGGCACAGGAAGTTGGGGTTAGGTGGGGTGGAATTGGGTAATGGTGGGGTGGACTGGGGAGGTGTCGAGTATGAGTGAACACTGAGGTAGGGCACAGCATGGTGGGGATATTTTGTGTGGAATGGGGTAAAAGTGGGGAGGAGTGGGGAGGTGTGGTGTATCAGTGAAGTCTGAGGTAGTGCACAGCATGCTGGGGTTAGGCAGAGTGGAATGGGGAAATTGTGGGGTGGAGTGGAGAGATGTGGTGTGTGAGTTAAGACTTATGTAGGGCACAGCATGATTTGGTTACCTGGGGTGGAATAGGGTAATTATAGGATGGAGTGGAGGGATGTGGTGTATGAGTGATTGAGGTAGGGCACAACACGGTGCAGTTAGGTGGAGTGGAATGGGGTAATGATGGGGTGGAGTGGGGAGGTGTCGTGCATGAGTGAATACTGAGGTAAGGCACAGCACTGTGGAGTTATGTGGGGTGGAATAGGGTAATGGTGGGGTAGAGTGGGGAGCTGTGGTGTATGAGTGAAGAAAGAGGTAGGACACAGCATGGTGGGGTTAGGTGATAAGGAATTGGGTAATGATGGTTGGAGTGAAGAGGTGTTGGTGTATGACTGAAGATTGAGGTAGAGCACAGAATGATGGGGTTAGGTGGGGTGGAATGGGGTAATGGTGGGGTGGAGAGGTTAGGTGTGGTGTATGAGTGAAGATTGAGGCAGGGCACAGCATGGTTTGGTTAGGTGGGGTGGAATGGGGTAATTTTAGGATTAGGTTAGGTTAGGTGTGGTGTATGAGTGAAGACTGTGGTACAGCACAGCATGGTGAGGTTAGGTGGAGTGGAATGGGGTAATGATGGGGTGGAGTGGGGAGGTGCGGTGTATGAGTGAAGAATAAGGTAGGGCACAGCATGGTTGCGTTAGGTGGGGTGGAGTTTGGTAATCGTGGGGTAGAGTGGTGAGGTATTGTGATTGAGTGAAGACTTAGGTAGGGCACAGCATGGTTGGGTTAGGTGGGGTGTTATGGGGCAATGGTGGGGTGGAGTGGGGATTTATTACTATGAGTGAAGACTGATTTAGGGCTCAGCAGGTTGGGTTTAGGTGGGGCGGAAAGGGGTACTGGTGGTGTGGAGAGGGGATATGATGTGTTTGGTGTATGAGTGGAGACTGAGGTAGGGCACAACATGGTGGGGTTAGGTCGGGTGGAATGGAGTAATGATGGGATGAAGTGGGGAGGTGTGGTGTATGAGTGATGACTGTGTTAGGGCACAACATGATGGGATTAGGTGCGGTGGAATGGGGTAATGGTGGGGTGGAGTGGGGAGGTGTGGTGTATGAGTGAAGACTGACATAGGGCACAGCATGGTAGGGTTGTGTGGGGTGGAATTGGGTAATGGTGGGGTTGAGTGAGGAGGTGTGGTGTATGAGTGAAGACTGAGAATGGATCACAGCATGGTGGGATTAGGTGGAGTGGAATGGGGTAATGATTTTGTGGAGTGGGAGGTGTGGTGTATCAATGAACACTGAGGTAGGGCACACATTGGTGGAGTTAGGTGGGGTGGATTGGTGTAATGGTGGGGAGGAGAATTGAGGTGTGGTGTATGAGTGAAGACTGAGGTAGGGTATAGCAAGGTTTGCTTGGGTGTGGTGGAATGAGGTAATGGTAGGGTGGAGTGGAGAGGTTTGTGGTATGAGTGAAGACTTAGAGAGGGCACAGCATGGTTGCGTTAGATGGGGTGGAATGGGGTAATCGTGGGGTGGAGTGGGGAAGTGTGGTGTATGAGTGAAGACTGAGGTAGGGCACATAATGGTGGGGTTTTGTTGGGGTGGAATAGGGTAATGGTGGGGTGGAAATAGGATATGTGGTGTATGAGTGAAGACTGTCAGGGCACAACATGATGGGGTTAGGTGGGGTGGAATTGGGTAATGGTGGGGTGGAATGGGGAGGTGTGGTGTATGAGTGAAGACTGACATAGGGCACAGTATGATAGGGTTAGGTGGGGTGGAATGGGGTAATGTTGGGTTTTAGAGGGTGACTGTGGTGGGTGAGCAAAGACTGAGATAGGGCACAGTATGGAGGGGTTAAGTGGGGTGGAATGGGGTAATGGTTGGGTGGAGTAGTGAGGTATGGTGATTGAGTGAAGACTTAGGTTGGGCACAGCATTGTGGGGTTAGGTGGGGTGTTATGGGGTAATTGTGGGGTGGAGTGGGGATGTGTTGGTATGATTGAAGACTGATTTAGGGCTCAGCATGGTGGGTCTGGGTGGGGCGGAAAGGGGTAGTGGTGGGGTGGAGTGGGGATGTTTGGTGTATAAGTGAAGACTGAGGTTCTGCACAGAATGGTAGGGTTAGGTGGGTTGGAATTGGGTAATGGTTGGGTGGTTTCGGGAGGTGTGGTGTATCAGCGAAGACTGAGATAGGGCACAGCATTGTGGGGTTAGGTGGGGTTTAATGGGGTAATGATTGGGTGGAGTGGGGAGGTGTGGTGTATGAGTGATGTATAAGGTAGGTCACAGCATTGTGGGGTTGGGTGGAGTGGAATTGGGTAATGGAGCGGTGGAGAGGGGAGGTGTTGTGTATGAGTGAAGATTGAGGATGGGCACAGCATGGTGGGTTTAGGTGGGGTGGAATGGGGTAATGGTGGGGTGGAGTGGGGAGGTGTGGTGTATGAGTGAAGTCTAAGGGGAGCACACCATGGTAGGGTTAGGTGGGGTGCAATTCGGTAATGGTGGGTTGTGTGGGGAGGTGTGGTGTATGAGTGAAGATTGAAATAGTGCACATCATGGTGGGGTTATGTGGGGTGGAATGGGGTAATGGTGGGGTGGAGTGGGGAGGTGTGGTGTATAAGTGATGACTGAGGTAGGTCACTGCATGGTAGGGTTGGGTGGGGTGGAATTGGATAATGGTGGGGTGGAGAGGGGAGGTGTTGTGTATGAGTGAAGACTGAGGTAGGGCACAGCATGGTAGCATTAGGTGGGGTGGATTGGGGTAGTCATGGGGTGGATTGAAAAGGTGTGGAGTATAAGTGAACACTGATGTAGGGCGCAGCATGGTGGGGTTAGGTAGGATGGAATAGCGTAATGGCGGAAAGGAGTTTGGATATGTGGTGTATGAGTGAAGACTGAGGTAGGGCAAAGCCTGATGGGGTTGGGTGGGGTGGAATGGGGTACTTGTGGGGTGGAGTGATGAGGTATGGTGATTGAGTGAAGACTGAGGTAGGGCACAGCATGGTGGGGTTAGGAGGGGAGTTATGGGGTAATGGTGGGGTGGAGTGGGGATGAGTGGGTATGAATGAAGACTGATGTTGGGCTCTCTATAGTGGGGTTAGGTGGGGTGGAATGGGGTAGTGGTAGGGTGGAGTGGGGAGGTTTGGTGTATGATTGAAGACTGAGGTAGGGCACAGCATGGTGGGTTTAGATGGGGTGGAATGGAGTAATGTCGGGGTGAAGTGTTGAGGTGTGATGATTGAGTGAAAACTAAGGTAGGGCACAGCATGGCGGGGTTAGGTGGGGTGGAATGGAGTAATGTCGGGGTGAAGTGGGGAGGTGTGATGTATGAGTGAAAACTAAGGTAGGGCACAGCATGGCGGGGTTAGGTGGGGTGGAATGGGGTAATGGTGGGATGTAGTGGTTAATTGTGGTGTGTGAGTGAAGACTGAGGTAGGGCACAGCAAGTTGGGGTGAGGTCGGGTGGAATGGCGTAATGGCGGGGTGGAGTGGGGAGGTGTGGTGTATGGGTGAAGACTGATGTTGGGCAGAGCATAGTAGGGTTAGGTGGGGTGGAATTGGGTAATGGTGGGGTGGAGTGGGGAGGTGTGGTGTATTAGTGATGACTGAGAGAGGGAACGTCCTGGTGGGGTTAGGTGGGGTACAATGGGGAAATGGTGGGGTGGAGTGGGGAGGTGTGGTGAATGAGTCAAGACTGAGGTAGGTCAGAGCATGGTGGGGTTAGGTGGGGTGGAATGGGGTAATGGTGCATTGGAGTGGGGAGGTGTGGTGTATGAGTGAAGACTGAAGTAGGGCACAGCATGGAGGGGTTAGTTGGCGTGGAATGGGGTAATGGTGGGTTGAAGTGGAGACGTGTGGTATATGAGTGAAGACTGAGGTAGTGCACTTTATGGTGTGGTAAGATGGGTTGGAATGGGGTAATGGTGGGGTGGAGTGGGGAGGTGTGGTCTCTGAGTGAAGACTGAAGTAGGTCAGAGTATAGTGGGTTTAGGTGGGGTGAATGGGGAAATGGTGTGGTGGAGAGGAGAGATGTGGTGTATAATTGAAAACTGAGGTAGGGCACAGCATGGTGGGGTTAGGTGGGATGGAAATGTGTAATGTTGGGGTGGAGTGCTGAGGTGTGGTGTATGATTGAACGCTGAGATAGTGCAGAGCATTGTGGGGTTAGGTGGGGTGGAATGGGATAATGGTGGGGTGGATTGGGGATGTGTGGTGCATGAGTGAAGACTGAGGTAGGGCACAGTATAGTGGGGTTAGGTGGGGTGGAATGTGGTAATGGTGGAGTGTAGTGGGAAGGTGTTGTGTATAAATGAAGACTGAGGTTGGGCACAGTATTTTGGAGTTACGTGGGGTGGAATGGGGTAATGTTTGGGTAGAGTGCGGAGCTGTGGTGTATGAGTGAAGACTGTGGAAGGGCACATCATGCTGGAGTTAGGTGAGGAGGAATGGGGTAATGGTTTTGTTGTGTGGGGTAGGTTTGGTGTATGAGTGAAGAATGAGGTAGGTCACAGCATGGTGGGGTTGGGTGGGGTGGAATTGGGTAATGGTGGGGTGGAGAGGTGATGTGTTGTGTATGAGTGAACACTGAGGTAGGGCACATCATGGTGGGGTTAGGTGGGGAGGAATGGTGTAATGGTGAGGTGGAGTGGGGAGCTGTGGTGTATGTTTGAAGTCTGAGGTAGGGTACAGCATGGTAGGGTTAGGTGGGGTTGAATTGGATAATGGTGGGGTGGTGTGGGGAGGTGTGGTGAATGAGTGAAGACTGAAATAGGGCTCAGCATGGTGGGGTTAGGTGATGTGGAATGGGGGTGGAGTGGGGAGGTGTGGTGTATGAGTGAAGAATGAGGTAGGGCATTGAATGGTGGGGTTAGGTTGGGTGGAATGGGGTAATGGTGGGGTGGAGAGGGGAGGTGTGGTGTACGAGTGAGGACTGAGGTAGGGCACAGAATGGATTGGTTAGCTGTTGTGGAATGGTAAAATTGTAGGATGGAGTGGAGATGTGTGGTGTATGAGTGAAGACTGTGGTAGGGCACAACATGGTGCAGTTAGGTGGTGTGGAATGGGGTAATGATGGGGTGAAGTGGGGAGGTGGGGTGTATGAGTGAAGAATGAGGTAGGGATCAGCATGATAGGGTTAGGTGGGGTGGAATGGGGTAGTTTTGGGGTGGAGTGGGTAGGTTTGGTATATGATTGAAAACTTATGTATTGCACAGCATGTTAGAGTTATGTGGGGTGGAATGGGGTAATGGTGGGTTGGAGTAGAGGCGTGTTGTGTATAGGTGAAGACTGAGATAGGGCACAGCATGCTGGGGTTAGTTGGGGTGGAATGCTGTAATGGTGGGGTGGAGTGGGGAGGTATGGTGAATGGGTGAAGACTGAGGTAGGGCACAGTATAGTGGGTTTAGGTGGGGTGGAGTTGGGAGGTGTGGTGTATAATTGAAGACTGAGGTAGGGCACAGCATGGTGGGGTTAGGTTGGATGGAATTGTGTAATGTTGGGTTGGGGTGCTGATATGTGGATATGAGTGAAGACTGTGATAGTGCACAGCATGGAGGGGTTAGGTGGGGTGGAACAGGGTAATGGTGGGGTGTAGTGGGGAGGTGTGGAGTATGAGTGAAGACTGAGGTAGGGCACAGTATTGTGGGCTTAAGTGGGGTGGAATGGGCTAATGGTGGGGTGTAGTGGGGATGTGTGGTGTATAAATGAAGATTGAGGTTGTGCAAAGCATTGTTTGGTTAGGTGTTGTGGAATGATGTAATGGTAGGGTGGAGTTGAGAGGTTTGGGGTATGAGTGAAGACTGATTGAGGTCACAGCATGGTTTCGTTAGATGGGGTGGAATGGGGTAATCGTGGGGTAGAGTGAGGAAGTGTGGTGTATGAGTGAACAGTGAGGTAGGGCACAGCATGGTGGGGTGTTGTTGGGGTGGAATGGGATAATGGTGGGGTGGAGATAGGACGTGTGGTGTATGAGTGAAGACTGAGTTAGGGCACAGCATGATGGGGTCATTTGGGATGGAATGGGGTAATGTTGGGGTAGAGTGGGGAGGTGTGGTGGGTGAGCGAAGACTAAGGTTGGGCACAGTATGGTGGGGATAGCTGGGGTGGAATGGGGTAATGGTGAGGTGGAGTGGTGAAGTATGGTGATTGATTGAAGACTTAGGTAGGGCACAGCATGGTGTGGTTAGGTGGGGTGTTATGGGATAATGGTGGGGTGGAGTGGGGATGTGTTGGTATGAGTGAAGACAGATTAAGGGCTCAGCATGGTGGGTTTAGGTGGGGCGGAAAGGGATAGTGGTGGGGTGGAGTGGGGATGTTTGGTGTATGAGTGAAGAGTGAGGTAGGGAACAGCATTGTGGAGTTAGGTGGGGTAGAATGAGGTAATAGTGGAGTATAGTGGGAGGTGTGGTGTATGAGTGAATACTGAGGTATGGTAGAGAATTGTTGGAGTAGGTGGGGTGGAATGTGGAAATGGTGGGGTGGAGTGGGGAGGTGTGGTGTATAAGAGAAGACTGAGGTAGGGCACAGCATGGTGGGGTTAGGTATGGTGGAAGGGGGCAATGGTGGGCTGTAGTGGGGAAGTGTGGTGTATGAGTGAAGACTGAGGTAGGTCACAACATGGTGGGGTTAGGTGGGGTGGAATGGGGTAACCGTGGGGTGGAGTGGGGAGGTGTGGTGTATGAGTGAAAACTGAAGTAGGGCAATGCAAGGTGGGGATATGTGGTGTGGAATGGGGTAATAGTGGGGAGGAGTGAGGACGTGTGGTGTATCAGTGAAGTATTAGGTAGTGCAGAGCACTGTGGGGTTAGGCGGAGTGGAATGGGGAAATGGTGTGGTGGAGTGGGGAGATGTGGTGCATGACTTAAGACTTAGGTAGGGCACAGCATTGTGGGGTTAGGTGGGGTAGAAAGGGATAAGGGTAGGATCAATGGGAAGGTGTGGAGTATCAATGAAGACTGAGATAGGGTACAGACTGGTTGGGTTATGTGGGGTGGAATGGGGTAATAGTGGGGAGAAGTGGGGAGGTGTGGTGTATGAGTGAATTCTGAGGTAGGGCTCAGCATTGTGGGGTTATGTAGGGTGGAATTGGGTAATGGTGGGGTACAATGGGTAGGTGTGGTGTATGAGTGAAGACAGAGGTAGGACACAGCGATGTGGGGTTAGGTGCTGTGCAATGGGGTAATGGTGGGGTGGAGTGAGGAGGTGGAGTGTGTGAGTGAAGATTGATTTAGGGCACAGAATGGTGGGGTTAGGTGGGGTGGAATGGGGTAATGGTGGGGTGGAGAGGGAAGGTGTTGTGTATAAGTGAAGACTGAGGTAGGGCACAGCATGGTTTGGTTTGGTGGGGTGGAATGGGGTAATTGTAGGATGGAGTGGAGAGGTGTGGTGTATGAGTAAACACTTTGGTAGGGCACAGCATGGTGCGGTTAGGTGCAGTGGAATGGGGTAATGATGGGGTGGAGTGGGGAGGTGTGGTGAATGAGTGAAGAATGAGGTAGGGCACAGCATGGTTGCGTTAGGTGGGGTGGAATTGGTTAATCGTTTGGTGGATTGGGGAGGTGTGGTGTATGAGTGAAAACTGAGGTAGGGCACAGCATGGTGGGGTTAGGTGGGGTGGAATGGGGTAATGACGGGGTGAAGAAAGAGGTGTGGTGTATGACTTAAGCCTGAGGTTGGGCACAGCATCGTTTGGTTAGGTGGGGTGGAATGGGGTAATTGTAGGATGGAGTGGAGAGGTGTGGTGTATGAGTGAAGACTGAGGTAGGGCACAGCCTGATGGGGTTAGGTGTAGTGGAATTGGGTAGTGATGGGGTGGAGTGGTTAGGTGTGGTGTATAAGTGAAAAATGAGGTAGGGCACAGCATGGTTGCGTTAGGTAGGGTGGAATGGGGTAATTGTGGCGTGGATTCGGGAAGTGTGGTGTATGAGTGAAGACTGAGGTAGGGCACAGCATGGTGAGGTTAGATGGGGTGGAATGGGGTAATGACGGGATGGAGTGGAAACGTGTGGTGTATGAGTGAAGACTGAGGTAGGGCACAGCATAGTAGGGTTAGGTGGGGTGGAATGGGGTAATGGTGGGGTGGAGTTGGGACGTGTGGGGTATGAGTCAAGACTGAAGTAGGGCACAGTATAGTGGGTTTAGGTGGGGTGGAATATGGTAATGGTATGGTGGAGAGGAAAGATGTGGTGTATAATTGAAGTATTAGGTAGGGCACAGCATGGTGGGGTTAGGTAGGATAGAATTGTGTAATGTTGGGGTGGAGTGCTGAGGTGTGGTGTATGAGTGAAGATTGAGATAGGGCACAGCATTGTGGTGTTAGGTGGGATGGAATGGGGTAATGGTGGGGTGGAATGGGGATGTGTCGTGAATGAGTGAAGACTGTGGTAGGGCACAGCATAATAGGGTTAGGTGGGGTGGAATGGGGTAATGGTGGGGTGTATTGGGGAGGTGTGGTGTATAAATGAAGAGTGAGGTGGGCACAGCATATTGGAGTTACTTGGGGTGGAATGGGGTAATGTTTTGGTAGAGTTTGGAGCTGTGGTGTATGTGTGAAGACTGAGGTAGGGTGCAGCATGGTGGAGTTAGGTGTGGTGGAATGGGGTAATGGTTGGGTGGAGTGGGGTAGGTTTTGTGTGAGAGAAGAATGAGATAGGTCACAGCATGGTGGGGTTGGGTGGGGTGGAATGGGGTAATGGTGGAATGGAGAGGGGAGGTGTTGTGTATGAGTGAAGACTGATGTAGGGCACAGCATGGTGGGGTTAGGTGTGGTGGAATGGTATAATGGTGAGGTGGAGTGGGGAGGTGTAGTGTATGAGTGAAGTCTGAGGTAGGGCACAGCATGGTAGGGTTAGGTGGGGTGGAATTGGGTAATGGTGGGGTGGTGTGGGGAGGTGTGGTGAATGAGTGAAGACTGAGTTATTGCACAGCATGGTGGGGTTAGGTGGGGTGGAATGGGGTAACGGCGGGGTGGAGTTTGGATGTGTGGGGTATGAAAGAAGACTGAGGTAGGGCAAAGCCTGATGGGGTTAGGTGGGATGGAATGGGTTAATGGTGGGGTGGAGTGGGGAGGTGTGGTGTGTCAGTGAAGACTGAGGTAGGGCACAGTATGGTGGGGTTAGGTGGGGTGGAATGGAATAATGGTTGGGTATAGTGGTGAGGTATGTTGATTGAGTGAAGACTAAGGTAGGGCATAGCATGGTGGGGTTAGGTGGGGTGTTATGGGGTAATTGTGGGGAGGAGTGGGGATGTGTGGATATGAGTGAAGACTGATGTAGGGGTCACAATGGTGGGGTTAGGTGGGGTGGAATGGGGAAGTGGTGGGGTGGAGTGGGGAGGTTATGTAAATGTTTGAAGACTTAGGTAGGGCACAGCATGTTGGGGTTAGGTGGGGTGGATTAGGGTAATGTTGGGGTGGAAATGGGGATGTGTGAGTATAAGTGAAGACTGATATAGCGCTCAGCATGATCGAGTTAGGTGGGGTGGAATTAAGTAGTGGTGTTGTGGATTGGGGAGGTTTAGTGTATTACTGAAGACTGATGTATTGCACAGCAAGTTGGGGTTAGGTGGGGTGGAATGGGGTAATGGTGGGTTGGAGTGGAGAGGTGTTGAGTATCAGAGAAGACTGAGATAGGGCACAGCATGCCGGGGTTAGTTGGGGTGGAATGGGGTAATGGTGGGGTGGAGTGGGGAGGTGTTGTGTATGAGAGAAGACTGAGGTATGGCACAGTATAGTGGGTTTAGGTGGGGTGGAATAGGGTAATGGTGGGGTGGAGTGGGGAGGTGTGGTGTATAATTGAAGACTGACGTAGGGCACAGCATTTTGGGGTTAGATTTTTTTATTTATTTATTTTTTTTTTATGTGTCCGACTCTGGGCATAGGCTTCAGACCATGCTATCAAGGCCCAGTCGTCCTCCTACAATCTACATGTCACCACTTCGGCGCTTAACACCCACCGACCATATTGAATACATGCTTGGGCTGTCTCATACAGGTCTGGTGTATTAGTATTAGCGGGGTCATTTTTACATGTCGGCGGGTCTTCTGGTAGATCAGTTAAGCCTGATTTAATGAAATTCATATCCTTAAACTGTTCCCTGCACCAACGAGGATTCGAACCTGGGTCCCATGGGACCGCAAGCCAACTCTCTACCGATCGAGCTACCGCCTAGATGGGATGGAATTGTGTAATGTTGAGATGGAGTGCTGATATGTGGATATGAGTGAAGACTGTGATAGTGCACAGCAGGGTGGGGCTAGGTGGGGTGGAACGGGTTAATGGTGGGGTGTAGTGGAGAGGTGTGGTGAATGAGTGAAGACTGAGGTAGGGCATAGCATAGTGGGGTTAGGAGTGGTTTAATGGGGTAATGGTGGGGTGTAGTGGGGTGGGGTGGTGTATAAATGAAGACTGAGGTTGGGCACAGATTGTTGGAGTTACGTGGGGTGGAATAGGGTAATGTTGGGGTGGAGTGGGGAGCAGTGGTGTATGAGTGAAGACTGAGGTAGGGCACAGCATCGTGGAGTTAGGTGGGGTGGAATGGGGTAATGGTTAGTTGGACTGGGGTATGTTTGGTTTATGAGTGAAGAATGAGGTAGGTCAAAGAATGGTTGGGTTGGGTGAGGTGGAATTGGGAAATGGTGGGGTGGAGAGGGGAGGTGTTCTGTATGAGTGAAGACTGAAGTAGGGCACAGCATGGTGGGGTTAGGTGGAGAGGAATTGGGTAATGGTGGGGTGGAGTGGTGAGGTGTGGTGTTTGAGTGAAGTCTGAGGTATGGCACATAATTGTAGGGTTAGGTGGGGTGGAATTGGGTAATGGTGGGCTGGTGTAGCGAGGTGTGGTGTATGAGTGAAGACTGAGATAGGGCACAGCATGGTGGGGTTAGGTGATGTGGAATGGGGTAATGGTGGGGTGGAGTGGGGAGGCATGGTGTATGAGTGAAGACTGAGGTAGGGCACAGTATGGTAGGGTTAGTTGGGGTGGAATTGGGTAATTTAGGGGTATAGTGGTGAGGTATGGTGTATGAGTGAAGAATGAGATAGAGCACAGCATGGTGGGGTTAGGTCATGTGAAATAGGGTAATGGTGGGGTGGAATAGGGATGTGTGGTGTATGAGTGAAGGCTGAGGTAGGGCAGAGTATGGTGGGGTTAGGTGGGGTGGAATGGGGTAATGGTGGGGTGGAGTGATGAGGTATGGTGATTGAGTGAAGACTGAGGTAGGGCAAAGCATGGTGGGGTTAGGTGGGGTGTTATTGGGTAATGGTGGGGTGGAGTGGGGATGTGTGGATTAGAGTGAAGACTGATGTAGGTCTCAGCATGGTGGGGTTAGGTGGGGTGGAATGGGGTAGAGGTGGGGTGGACTGGGGAGGTTTGGTGTATGATTGAAAACAAAGTACGGCACAGCATGTTGGGGTTAGGTGGGGTGGAATGGGGTAATGGTGGGTTCGAGTGGAAAGGTGTTGTGTATGAGCGAAGACTGAGGTTGGCCACAGCTTGCTGGGGTTAGGTGGGGTGGAATGGAGTAATGTTTGGGTGAAGTGGGTAGGTGTGGTGTATGAGTGAAGACTGAGGTAGGACACAGCATGGTGGGGTTAGGTGAGGTGAAATATCGTAATGGTCTGGTGTAGTGTGGAATTGTGTTGTATGAGTGAAGACTGAGGTAGGGCAGAGCATGGTGGTTTGAAGTCGGGTGGAATGGAATAATGGCGTTGTGAAGTGGGGAGGTTTGGTGTATGAGTGAAGACTGAGGTAGGGCACTGCTTGGAAGGGCTAGGTGGGGTGGAATTGGGTAATGGTGGCGTGAAGTGGGGAGGTGTGGTGTATGAGTGAAGACTGAGATATGCAAGAGCATGGTGGGGTTAGGTGGGGTGGAATGGGGTAATGGTGAGGTGGAGGTTGGAGTTGTGGTGTATGAGTGAAGACTGAGGTAGGGCACAGAATGGTGGGGTTAGATGGGGTGGAATGGGGTAATTGTGGGGTGAAGAGGGGAGGTGTGGTGCATGAGTGAAGACTGAGGTAGGGAACAGCATGGTGGGGTTAGGTGGGGTGGAATGGGGTAATGGTGGGATGGAGCAGGACGGTGTGTTGTATGTGTGAAGACTTAGGTAGGGCACAGCGTGGTGGGGTTAGGTGGAGTGGAATGGGGTAATGGTGGGATGGAGTGGGGAGGTGTGGTGTATGAGTGAAGAATGAGGTAGGGCACAGCATGGTTGCTTTAGGTTGGGTGGAATGGGGTAATCGTGGGGTGGAGTGGGGAGGTGTGGTGTATTACTGAAGACTGAGGTAGAGCACAGCATGGTGGGGTTAGGTGGGGTGGAATGGGGTGATGGTGGGTTGAAGTGGAGAGATGTGGTGCATGAGTGAAGACTGAGGTAGGGCACAGTATAGTGGGCTTAGGTGGGGTGGAATGGGGTAATGGTGGGTTGGAGTGGGGAGGTATGGTGTATAATTGAAGACAGAGGTAGGGCACAGCATGGTGGAGTTAGGTGGGGTAGAATGGGGTAATGGATGTTTGAAATGCGGTAGGTGTGGTGTATTAGTGAAGACTCATGTATGTCACAGCATGGTGGGGTTGGGTGGGGTGGAATTGGCTACTGGTGGGGTGTAGAGTGGGAAGTTGTGGTGTATGAGTGAAGAATGAGGTAGGGCACAGCATTGTTGCATTAGGTGGGATGGAATTGTGTAATGTTGGGGTGGAGTGCTGATATGTGGTGTATGAGTGATGACCTAGATAGTGTACAGCATTGTGGGGTTAGGTGGGGTTGAATGGGGTAATGGTGGGGTTGAGTGGGGAGGTGTGGTGTATAAATAAAGACTGAGGTAGGGCACAGCATGTTGGAGTTAGGTGGGGTGGAATGGGGTAATTTTTTGGGTGGAGTGGGGTAGGTGTGGTGTATGAGTGAAAACTGAGGTAGGTCACAGCATAGTGGGGCTGGGTGGGGTGGAATTGGCTAATGGTGGGGTGTAGTCGGAAGGTGTGGTGTATCAGTGAAGAATGGGGTAGGGCACAGCATGGTTGCCTTAGGTGGGGTGGAATGGGGTAATCGTGGTAATGAGAGGGGAAGGTGTAGTGTACGAGTCAACACTGAAGTAGGGTACAGCAAGGATTGGTTAGGTCGGGTGGAATGGGGTAATGGTGGGTTGGAGTGGGGAGATGTGGTGTATGAGTGAAGACTAAGGTAGAGCACAGAATGATGGGTTTAGGTGGGGTGGAATGGTGTAATGGTGCAGTGGAGTGGGGAGGTGTGGTGAACGAGTGAAGCCTGAGGTAGAGCACAGTATGGTGGGGTTAGGTGGGGTGGAATGGGGTAATGGTGGGGTGGAGTGGTGAGGTATGGTGTTTGAGTGAAAAGTGATGTAGGGCACAGCTTGGGGGGATTTGGTGGAGTGCTTTGGGATAATGGTGGGGTGGAGTGGGGATATGTGGGTATGAGTGAAGACCGAAGTAGGGCTCAGCATGGTGGGGTTAGGTTAGGTAGAATGATGAGGTGAAGTGGGGAGGTGTGGTGTATGAGTGAAAACTAAGGTTGGGTAGAGCATGGTGGGGTTAGATGGGGTGAAATGGGATAATGATGGGGTGGTGTGGGGAGATGTGGTGTATGAGTGAACTCAAGTAGGGCACAGCATGGTGGGGTTAAGTGGGGTGGAAAGGAGTAATGCTGAAGTGGAGTGTGGAGGTGTGGTTTATGAGTGAAGACTGATGTAGGGCACAATATGGTGGGGTTATATGGGGTGGAATGGGGTAATGGTGGGGTGGAGTGGGGAGGTGCAGTGTATGAGTCAAGACAAAGGTAGGGCACAGCATGATGGGGTTATGTGGGATGGAATGGGGTAATGGTGGTGTGGAGTGAGGAGGTGTTGTGTATGAGTGAAGACTGAGGTTTGGCACAGCATGGTAGGGTTTGGTGGGGTGGAATTGGATAATGGTGGGGTGGAGTGAGGAGGTGTGGTGTATGAATGAAGACTAAGATAGTTCACAGCATGGTGGGGATAGGTGGGGTGAAATGGGGTAATGGTTTTGTGGAGTGGGAGGTGTGGGGTATGTGTGAATACTGAAGTAGGGCACAGAATGGTGGGGTTAGGTGGAGTGGAATGGTGTAATCATGGGGAGGAGAATTGAGGTGTGGTGTTTGAGTGAAGACTGAGGTAGGGCACAGCATGGTTTGGTTAGGTGTGGTGGAATGGGGTAATTTTAGGGTGGAGTGGAGTGGTTTGGTGTATGAGTAAAGACTGAGGGAGGGCACAGCATATTTGCGTTAGATGGGGTGGAATGGGATAATCGTGGGGTGGAGTGGGGAAGTGTGGTGTATGAGTGAAGAGTGCTATAGGGCACAGCATGGTGCGGTTTTGTTGGAGTGGAATGGGGTAATGGTGGGGTGGAGATAGGATGTGTGGTGTATGAGTGAAGACTGAGTTAGGGCACAGCATGATGGGGTTAGGTGGGGTGGAATGGGGTAATGTTGATATGGAGTGGCGAGGTGTGGTGTTTGAGTGATGACTGAGGTTGGGCACAGTAATGTGGGGTTAGCTGGGTTGGAATGGGGTAATTTTGGGGTGGAGTGGGGATGTGTTGGTATGAGTGAAGACTGATTTAAGGCTCAGCATGGTGGGTTTAGATGGGGCTGAAAGGGGTAGTGGTGGGGTGGAGTATCAATGTTTGGTGTATGAGTGAAGACTGAGGTAGGGCACAAAATGGTGTGATTAGGTTGGGTGGAATGGAGTAATGATGGGGTGAAGTGGGGAGGTGTGTTTTATGAGTGAAGACTGAGGTAGGGCACAGAATAGTTGGGTTAGGTGGGGTGGAATTGGGTAATGGTGGGGTGGAGTGGGGAAATGGTGTGTATGCATGAAAACTGATGTAGGGCACAATATGGTGGGGTTAGGTGGGGTGGAATGGGGTAATGGTGGGGTGGAGCGGATAGGTGTGGTGTATGAGTGATGGATAAGGTAGGCCACTGCATGATGGGGTTAGGTTAGGTGGAATGGGGTAATGGTGGGGTGGAGTGAGGAGGTGTGGCGTATGAGTGAAGTGTGAGTTAGGGCACAGCATTGTGGCATTAGGTGGGGTAGAATGGGTTAATGGTGGACTATAGTGGGAGGTGTTGTGTATGAGTGAAGACTAATTTATGGTAGAGATTGGTTGGGTTAGGTGGGGTGGAATGTGGTAATGGTGGGGTGGAGTGGGGAGGTGTGGTGTATGAGAGAAGACTGAGGTAGGGCACAGCATGGTGATGTTAGTTGGATGGAATGTTGTAATGATAGGGTGGAGTGGGGAGGTGTGGTGTATGAGTGAAGAAAGAGGTAGGGCACAGCATTGTGGGATTAGGTGGGGTGGAATGGGGTAATGGTTGGGTGGAGTTTGGAGGTGTGGTGTATGATTGAAAACTTAGCTAGGGCACAGCAAGGTGGGGATAAGTGGTGTGGAATTGGGTAAGAGTGGGGAGGAGTGGGGAGGTGTGGTGTATCAGTGAAGTCTGAAGTAGGGCACAGAATGGTGGAGTTAGGCGGAGAGTAAAGGTGAAATCGTGGGGTTGAGTGGGGAGATGTGGTCTGTGACTTAAGACATAGGTAGAGCACAGCATTTTGGGGGTAGGTGGGGTGGAAATCGGTAAGGGTTGGGTGAAGTGGGGAGGTGTAGTGTATCAATGAAGAATAAGATAGGGTACATAATGGATGGGTTAGGTGGGGTGGAATTGGGTAATGGTGGGGTGGAGTCAGGAGGTGTGGTGTTATGAGAGAATACTGAGGTAAGGCACAGCATTGAGGGGTTATGTGGGTTGGAATGGGGCATTGGTGAGGTAGAGTGGGGAGGTGTGGTGTATGACTGAAGACAGAGGTAGGACACAGCATGGTGGGGTTAGGTGATGTGGAATGGGGTAATGGTGGGATGGAGTGAGAAGGTGTGGTGTATGAGTGAAGATTGAGGTAGGTCACAGAATGGTGGGGTTACATGGGCTGGAATGGGGTAATGGTGGGGTGGTGAGGGGAGGTGTGTTGTATGAGTGAAGACTGAGGTAGGGCACAGCATGGTTTGGTTAGGTAGAGTGGAATGGGGTATTTGTAGGATACAGTGGAGAGGTGTGGTGTATGAGTGAAGACTGTGGTAGGGCACAGCATGGTGATGTTAGTTGGGTGGAATGTTGTAATGATAGGGTGGAGTGGGGAGGTGTGGTGTATGAGTGAAGAAAGAGGTAGGGCACAGCATTGTGGGATTAGGTGGGGTGGAATGGTGTAATGGTTGGGTGGAGCTTGGAGGTGTGGTGTATGATTGAAAACTTAGCTAGGGCACAGCAAGGTGGGGATAAGTGGTGTGGAATTGGGTAATAGTGGGGAGGAGTGGGGAGGTGTGGTGTATCAGTGAAGTCTGAAGTAGGGCACAGCATGGTAGAGTTAGGTGGAGTGTAAAGGTGAAATGGTGGGGTTGAGTGGGGAGATGTGGTGTGTGACTTAAGACATAGGTAGAGCACAGCATTTTGGGGGTAGGTGGGGTGGAAATGGGTAAGGGTGGGGTGAAGTGGGGAGGTGTAGTGTATCAATGAAGAATAAGATAGGGTACATAATGGTTGGGTTAGGTGGGGTGGAATTGGGTAATGGTGGGGTGGAGTCGGGAGGTGTGGTGTTATGAGAGAATACTGAGGTAAGAAACAGCATTGAGGGGTTATGTGGGGTGGAATGGGGCATTGGTGGGGTAGAGTGGGGAGGTGTGGTGTATGACTGAAGACAGAGGTAGGACACAGCATTGTGAGGTTAGGTGATGTGGAATGGGGTAATGGTGGGATGGAGTGAGGAGGTGTGGTGTATGAGTGAAGATTGATGTAGGTCACAGAATGGTGGGGTTACATGGGCTGGAATGGGGTAATGGTGGGGTGGTGAGGGGAGGTGTGGTGTATGAGTGAAGACTGAGGTAGGGCACTGCATGTTTTGGTTAGGTGGAGTGGAATGGGATAATTGTAGGATACAGTGGAGAGGTGTGGTGTATGAGTGAAGTCTGAGGTAGGGCACAGCATGGTAGGGTTACTTGGGGTGGTATTGGGTAATGGTGGGGTGGTGGGGGA
>JAGKTI010005239.1:0-10544 GCA_018397915.1 Birgus latro | reverse complement strand
GAAGACTGAAATAGGGCACAGCATGGTGGGGTTAGGTTATGTGGAATGGGGTAATGGTGGTTTGGAGTGGGGAGGTGTGGTGTATAAGTGAAAATTAAGGTAGGGCACAGAATGGTGTGGTTAGGTGAGGTGGAATAGGGTAATGTTGGGGTGAAGTGGGGAGATGTGGTGTGTGAGTGAAGACTGAGGTAGGTCACAGAATGGTGGGGTTAGAAGAGGTGGAATGGTTTAATTGTGTGGTGGATAGGGGAGGTGTAGCGTATGAGTGAAGATTGAGGTAGTTCACAGCATGGTTTAGTTAGGTGGGGTGGAATAAGTAAATGGTAGGGTGGAGTGGAGAGGTGTGGTGTTTGAGTGAAGACTGAGGTAGGGCACGGCATGGTGGGGTTAGGTGGAGTGGACTGGGGTAATGGTGGGGTGGAGTGGGAAGGTATGGTGTATTAGAGAAGAATGAGGTATGGCACAGCATGGTTGCATTAGGTGGGGTGGAATGGGGTAATTGTGGGGTGGATTGTGGTGGTGTGGTGTATGGGCGAAGACTGAGGTAGGGCACATCATAGTGGGATTAGGTGGGGTGGAATGGGGCAATGGTGGGGTGGAGTGGGGGGGTGTGGTGTATAATTGATGACTGAGGTAGGGCACAGCACGGTGGGGTTAGGTGGGATGGAATTTTGTAATGTTGGGGTGGAGTGCTGATATGTGGTGTATGAGTGAAGACTGAGATAGTGAACAGCATGGTGGGGTTAGGTGGGGTGGATTGGGGTAATTGTGGGGTGGAGTGGGGAGGTGTGGTGTATGAGTGAAGACTGAGGTACGGCACAGCAGAGTGGGGTTAGGTGGGGTGGAATGGAGTAATGGTGGGGTGTAGTGGGGAGGTGTGGTGTATAAATGAAGACTGAGGTTGGGCACAGCATATTAGGGTTACATGGGGTGTAATAGGGTAATCTTGGGGTGGAGTGGGGAGGTGTGGTGTATGAGTTATGTCTCAGGTAGGGCACAGCATGGTAGGGTTACGTGGGGTGGAATTGGGTAATGGTGAGGGGGTGTGTGGATGTGTGATGTATGAGTGAAGACTGAGAAAGGTCACAGCATGGTGGGGTTAGGTTGGGTGGAATGGGGTAATGGTGGTGTGGAGTGGGGAGGTGTGGTGTATGAGTGAAGTGTGAGGTAGGGCACAGCATGGTAGGGTTAGTTGGGGTGGAATTGGGTAATGGTGGGGTGGTGGTGGGAGGTGTGGTATGAGTGAAGACTAAGAGCACAGCATGGTAGGGTTAGGTGGGGTGGAATGGGGTAATGGTGGGGTGGAGAGGGGGGGTGTGGTTTATGAGTGAAAACTGAGGTAGGGTCAGAGCATGGTTTGGTTAGGTGGGGGGGAATGGGGTAATTGTGGGATGGAGTTGAGATGTGTGGTGTATTAGTGAAGACTAAGGTAGGGCACAGCATGGTGCTGTTAGGTGGAGTGGAATGGGGTAATGATGGGGTGGAGTGTGGAGGTGTGGTGTATGAGTGAAGCATGAGGTAGGGCAGAGCATGGTGGGGGTAGGTGGGGTGGAATGGGGTAATGGCAGATTGGAGTTTGGATGTGTGGGGAATAAGTGAAACCTGAGGTAGGGCAAAGCCTGATGTGGTTAGGTGGGGTGGAATGGGGTAATGTTGGGGTGGAGTGGGGAGGTGTGGTGATTGATTGAAGACTGAGGTATGGCACAGCATGGTGGGGTTAGATGGGGTGTTATGGGGTAATTGTGGGGTTGAGTGGGGATGTGTGGGTATGAGTGAAAACTGATGTCGTGCTCAGCATGGTGGGGTTAGGTTGGGTGGAATGGGGTAGTGGTGGGGTGGAGTGGAAGGTATGGTGTATTACTGAAGACTTAGGTATTGCACAGCATGTTGGGGTTAGGTGGGGTGGAATGGGGCAATGGTAGGTTGGAGGGGAGAGGTGTTGTGTATCAGTTAAGACTGAAGTAGGGCACATCATACTGGGGTTAGGTGGGGTGGAATGAGGAAAGTGTGGGGTGGAGTTGGGAGGTTTGGTGTATGAGTGACACTGAGGTAGGGCACTGTATAGTGGGTATAGGATTGGTGGAATGGGGTAATGTTGGGGTGCAGTGGGGAGCTGTGGTGTGTAATTGAAGACTGATGTAGGGAACAGCATGGTGGGGTTAGGTGGGATGGAACTCTGTAATGTTGGGGTGGAGTGCTGATATGTGGATATGAGTGAAGACTGTGATAGTGCACACCATGGTGGGGTTAGGTGGGGTGCAATGGGGTAATGGTGGGGTGGAGTGGGGAGGTGTGGTGTATGAATAAAGAATGAGGTAGGGCACAGCCTAGTGGGGTTAGGTGGGGTGGAATGGGGTAATGGTGGTGTGTAGTGGGGAGGAATGGTGTATAAATGAAGACTGAAGTTTGGCACAGCATGTTGGAGTTACATGGGGTGGAATGGAGTAATGTTGGGGTGGAGTGGGGAGCTTTGTTGTATGAGTGAAAACTGAGGTAGGGCACACCATGGTGGAGTTAGGTGGGGTGGAATGGGGTAATGGTTGGTTGGAGTGGGGTAGGTTTGGTGTATGAGTGAAGAATGAGGTAGGTCAAAGCATGGTGGGGTTGGGTGGGGTGGAGTTGGGTAATGGTGGGGTGGAGAGGGGAGGTGTTGTGTATGAGTGAAGACTGAGGTAGGGCATAGCATGGTGGTTTTAGGTGGAGTGGAATGGGGTATTGGTGGGGTGGAGTCGGGAGGTGTGGTGTATGAGTGAAGTCTGAGGTATGGCACAGAATGGTAGGGATAGGTGGGGTGGAATTGAGTAATTGTGGGGTGGTGTGGGGTGGTGTTGTGTATGAGTGAAGACTAAGATTGGGCACAGCATGGTGGGGTTTGGTGATGTGGAATGGGGTAATGGTGGGGAGGATTGGGGAGGTGTGGTATATGAGTGAAGACTGAGGTATGGCACAGTATTTTTTTTTTTTTATGCATGGAAGAAGGAACCAAAGGCCACGGGCCTGCATACTGTTCCTTCCAAGAAAAAACAAAAACAGTACAAAAGAGAGCCAAATTCAAGATCCNGGGGTATAGTGAGGAGGTGTGGTGTATGAGTGAAGACTGAGGAACGGCATAGTATGGTGGGGTTAGGTGGGGTGGAATGGGGTAATGGTGGGGTGGAGAGGTGAGGTGTGATGTATGAGTGAAGACTGAGGCTGGGCATAGCATGTGTTGTTTAGGTGGGGTGGAATGCAGAAATTGTAGGATGGAGTGGAGAGGTCTGGGGTATGAGTGAAGATTGAGGTAGGGCACAGCATTGTGTGGTTAGGTGGAGTGGAATGGGGTAATGATGCGGTGGAGTGGGGAGGTGTGGTGTATGAGTGAAGAATGAGGTACGACACAGAATGGTTGCATTAGGTGGGGTGGAATGGGGTAATCGTGGGGTGGACTGGACAGGTGTTGTGAATGAGTGAAGACTAAGGTAGGGCACAGAATGGTGGGGTTAGGTGGGGTGGAATGGGGTAATGGGGTAATGGCGGTGTGGAGATTGGATGTGCGGGGAATTTGTGAAAACTGAGGTAGGGCAAAGCCTGATAGGGTTAGGTGTGGTGGAATGGGGTAATGGTGGGGTGGACTGGGGATGTGTGGCGTATGAGTGAAGACTGAGGGAGATCATAGTATGGTGGGTTTAGGTGGGGTGGAATATGGTAATGGTGGGGTCGATTGGTGAGGTATGGTTATTGAGTGAAGACTGAGGTAGGACACAGCATGGTGGGTTTTGGTGGGGTGTTATGGGGTAATGGTGGGGTTTAGTGGGGATGCGTGGGTGTGAGTGAAGACTAATGTAGAGCTCAGCATGGTGGGGTTAGGTGGGGTGGAATGGGGTAGTGGTGGGGTGGAGTGGGAGGTTTGGTTAATGATTGAAGACTGAGGTATTGCACAGCATGTTGGGGTTAGGTGGGGTAGAATGGGGTAATGGTGGGTTGGAGTGAAGGAGTGAAAAGGTTTGTGTATCATTGAAGATTGAGGTAGGGCACAGCATGCTGGGGTTAGGTGGGGTGGAATGAGGTAATGGTAGGGTGAAGTGGGGAGGTGTGGTGTATGAGTGAAGACTCAGGTGGAATGGGGTAATGCAGGGGAGGAGTGGGAAGGTGTGGTGTATAATTGAAGATTGAAGTAGGGCACAGCATGGTGGGGTTAGGTGGGATGGAATTGTGTAATATTAGGGTGGAGTGCTGATATGTGGATATGAGTGAAGACTGTGATAGTAAACAGCATGGTGGGGTTAGGTGGGGTGGAATGGGGTTATGGTGGGGTGGAGTGGGGAGGTGTGGTGTATGAGTGAAAACTGAGGTAAGGCAGAGCATAGTGGGGTTAGGTGGGGTGGAATGGGGTAATGGTGGGGTGGGGAGGGGAGGGGAGGTGTTTGAGTGAACACTGAGGTTGGGCACAGCATGGTTTGGTTAGGTGGGGTGGAATGGGGTAATTGTAGGATGGAGTGGAGAGGTGTGGTGTTTGAGTGAAGACTGTGGTAGGGCACAGCATGGTGCGGTTAGGTGGAGCAGAATGGGGTAATGATGGGGTGCAGTGGGGAGGTGTGGTGTATGAGTGAAGAATGAGGTAGGGCACAGCATGGATGCGTTAGGTGGGGTGGAATGGTGTAATCGTGGGGTGGATTGGGGTAGGTGTTGTGTATGAGTGAAAACTGAGGTACGGCACAGCATGGTGGAGTTAGGTGGGGTGGAATGGGGTATTGGCGGGGTGGAGTTTGGATGTGTGGGGTATGAGTGAAGACTGAGGTAGGTCAAAGCCTGATGGGGTTAGGTGGGTTGGAATGGGGTAATGGTGAGGTGGAGTGTGGAGGAGTGGTGAATGAGTGAAGACGGAGGTAGGGCATGGTATGATGGGGTTACTTGGGGTGGAATGGGGTAATGTTGGGGTCGAGAGAGGAGGTGTGCTGTATAATTGAAGACTGAGGTAGGGCAGAGCATGGTGGGGTTAGGTGTGGCTGAAAGGGGTAGTGGTGGGGTGGAGTGTGGCTGTTTGGTGTATTAGTGAAGACTGAGGTAGGGCACAACATGGTGGGGTTAAGTTGGGTGGAATGGGGTAATAGTGGGGTGGAATGGGTAGGAGTGGTCTATGAGTGAAGACTGAAGTAGGGGAGAGTATAGTGGGTTTAGGTGAGGTGGAGTGGGGTAATGGTGGGGTTTAGAGGGGAGGTGTGGTGAATAATTGAAGACTGAGGTAGGGCACAGCATGGTGGGGTAAGGCTTGGCTGAATGGGGAAGTGGTGGGGTGGAGTGTGGATGTTTGGTGTGTTAGTGAAGTCTACTGTAATGCACAACATGGTGGGGTTAGGTGGAGTGGAATGGGGTAATGGTGGGGTGGAGTGGGGAAATGGTGTGCATGCATGAAAACTGATGTAGGGCACAATATGGTGGGGATAGGTGGGGTGAAATGGGGTAATCGTGGGGTGGAGTGGATAGGTGTGGTTTATGAGTGAAGACTCAGGTAGGGCACAGCATGGTGGAGATAGGTGGGGTGGAATGGGGTAATGGTTGCGTGGAGAGGGGTAGGTTTGGTGTATGAGTGAAGAATGAGGTAGATCACAGAATGGTGGGGTTGGGTGGGGTGGAATTGGGTAATGGTGGGCTGCAGATGGCAGGTTTTGTGTATGAGTGAAGATGGAGGTAGGGGACAGCATGGTGGGGTTAGGTGTGGTGGATTGGGGTAATGGTGGGGTGGAGTGTGGAGGTGTGGTGTATGAGTGAAGTCTGATGTAGGGCACAGCATGGTAGGGTTAGGTGGGGTGGAAATGGGTAATGGTGAGGTGGTGTGGGGAGGTGTGGTGTATGAGTGAAGACTGAGATAGGGCACAGCATGGTGGAGTTAGGTGATTTGGAATGGGGTAATGGTTGGGTGAAGTTGGGAGGTGTTGTGTATGAGTGAAGTCTGAGGTAGGGCACATCATGGTAGGGTTAGGTGGGGTGGAATTGGGTAATGGTGGGTTGTGTGGGGAGGTGTGGTGTATGAGTGAAGACTGAGATAAGGAACATCATGGTGGGGTTAGGTGGGGTTGGATGGGGTAATGGTGAGGTGGAGTGGGGAGGTGTGGTGTATGAGTGAAGACTGAGGTAGTGAACAGCATGTTAGGGTTAGGTGGGGTGGAATTGGGTAATGGTGGGGTGGTGTCGGGAGGTGTGGTGTATGAGTGAAGAAGGAGATAGGCCACAGCATGGTGGGGTTAGGTGACCTACAATGGGGAAATGGTGGGGTGAAGTCAGGAGGTGTTGTGTATGAGTGAAAACTGTGGTAGGGCACATAATGGTGGGGTTAGTTTGGGATGGAATGGGGTAATGGTGTGGTGGAGAGGGGAGGTGTGGTGTATAAGTGAAGAATGAGGTAGGACACAGCATGGTGGGGTTGGGTGGGGTGGAATTGGGTAATGGTGGGGTGGAGATGGGAGGTTTTGTGTATGAGTGAACACTGAGGTATGGGACAGCATGGAGGGGTTAGGTGGGGTGGAATGGTGTAATGGTGAGGTGGAGTGCGGAGGTGTGGTCTATGAGTGAAGTCTGAGGTAGGGCAGAGCATGGTAGGGTTAGGTGGGGTGGAATTGGGTACTGGTGGGGTGGTGTGAGGAGGAGTGGTGTATGAGTGAAGACTGAGATAGGGCACAGCATTGTGGGGTTAGGTGGGTTGGATTGGGGTATTGGTTGGGTGGAGTGGGTAGGTGTGGTGTTTGAGTGAAGACCGAGGTAGGTCACAGCATGGTGGGGTTGGGTGCTGTGGAATTGCTTAATGGTGGGGTGGAGAGGGGAGGTGTTGTGTATTAGTGAAGACTGAGGTAGGGCACAGCATTGTGGGGTTAGGTGGGGTGGATTTGGGTAATGGTGGGGTGAAGTGGGGAGGTGCGGTGTTTGAGTGATGTCTGAGGTAGGGTGCAGCATGGTAGGGTTAGGTGGGGTGCAATTGGGTAATGGTGGGGTGGTGTTGGGAGGTGTGGTGTATGAGTGAAGATTGAGATAGGGCACAGCAGGGTGGAGTTAGGTGATTTGGAATAGGGTAATGGTGGTGTGAAGTTGGGAGGTGTAGTGTATGAGTGAAGTCTGAGGTAGGGCACATCATGGTAGGGTTAGGTGGGGTTGAATTTGGTAATGGTGGGTTGTGTGGGGAGATGTGGTGCATGAGTGAAGACTGAGATAAGAAACAGCATGGTGGGGTTAGGTGGGGTGGAATTGGTTAATGGTGACATGGAGTGGGGAGGTGTGGTGTATGAGTGAGGACTGAGGTAGTGCACAGCATGTTAGGGTTAGGTGGGGTGGAATTAGGTATGATGGGGTGGTGTGGGCAGGTGTGGTGTATGAATGAAGACAGACTTATGGCACAGCATGGTGGGGTTAAGTGACTCGGAATAGGGTAATGGTGGGGTGAAGTTGGGAGGTGTTGTGTATGAGTGAAGACTGTGGTAGGGCACAGAATGGTGGGGTTAGTTGGGGTGGAATGGGGTAATGGTGGGGTGAAGAGGGGAGGTATGGTGTATGAGTGAAGACTGAGGAAGGGCACAGCATGGTTTGGTTAGGTAGCATGGAATGGGTAATTGTAGGTTGGACTGGAGAGGTGTGGTGTATGAGTGAAGACTGAGGTAGGGCACAGCATGCTGCTGTTAGGTCGAGTGGAATGGGGTAATTGTTGGGTGGTGTGGGGAGGTGTGGTGTATGAATTAAGAATGAGGTAGGGCACAGGATGGTTGCATTATGTGGGGTGGAATTTGGTAATCGTGGGGAGGATTGGAGAGATGTGGTGTATAATTAAGACTGATGTAGGGCGCAGCATGGTGGTGTTAGGTGGGATGGAATGGGGTAATGGCGGGGTGGAGTTTCGATATGTGGTGTATGAGTGAACACTGAGGTAGAGCAAAGCCTGATGGGGTTAGGTGGGGTGGAATGGGGAAATTGTAGGATGGAGTGAAGAGGTTTGGTGTATGAGTGAAGACTGTGGTAGGGCACAGCATGGTGCAGTAAGGTGGAGTTGAATGGGGTAATGATGGGGTGGAGTGGGAAAGTGTGGTGTTTGAGTGAAGAATGGTCTTGGACTCAGCATGACTGTATTAGGTGGGGTGGAATTTGGTAATCGTGAGGTGGATTGGGGAAGTGTGGTGTATGAGTGAAGACTGAGGTAGGGCACAGCATGGTGGGGTTAGGAGGGGTGGAATGAGGTAATGGCGGGGTGGAGTTTGTATGTGTGGTGTATGAGTGAAGACTGAGGTAGGTCAAAGCCTTATGGGGTTAGGTGGGTTGGATTGGGGTAATGGAGGGGTGGAGTGGGGAGGAGTGGTGAATTAGTGAAGATGGAGGTAGGGTACTGTATGACGGGGTTAGGTGGGGTGGAATGGGTTAATGGTGTTGTATAGTGGTAAGGTATGGTGCTTGACAGAAGACTTATGTAGTGCATAGTTTGGTGGGGTTAGGTGAGGTGTTATAGGGTAATGGTGGGGTGGAGTGCGGATGTGTGGATATGAGTGAAGATTGTTGTAGGGCTTAGCATGGTGGGGTTAGGTGGGGTGGAATGGGGAAGTGGTGGGGTGGAGTGGGGAGGTTTGGTGTATGTTTGAAGACTGAGGTAGGGCACAGCATGTTGGGGTTAGGGGGGGTGGAATGGGGTAATGGTGGGTTGGAGTGGGGAGGTGTGGTGTATGAGTGAAGACTGAGGTTGGGCACAGAATGCTGGGGTTAGGTGGGGTGGAATGGAGTAATATTGGGGTGAAGTAGGGAGGTGTGGTGTATGACTGAAGACTGATGTAGGGCACAGCAAGGTGGGGTTAGGTGGGGTGGAAAGGAGTAATGTTGGGGTGAAGTGGGGAGGTGTGGTGTATAAGTGAAAACTGAGGTAGGGCACTGCATGGTGGGGTTAGGTGGCGTGTAATTTGGTAATGGCTTGGTGGAGTGGGGAATTGTGGTATATGAGTGAAGACTGAGGTAGGGCAGAGCATGGTGGGGTGAGGTCCGATGGAATGGGGTAATAGGGGGTGAAGTGGGGAGGTGTGGAGTCTGAGTGAAGACTTAGATAGGGAACAGCATGGTGGGTTTAGGTGGGGTGGAATAGGGTAATGTTGGGGTGAAGTGGGGAGGTGTGGTGTATGAGTGAAGACTGAGGTAGGTCACAGAATGGTGGGGTTAGAAGGGGTGGAATGGTTTAATTGTGGGGTGCATAGGGGAGGTGTGGTGTAAGAGTGAAGACTGAGGTAGTTCACAGCATGGTTAGGTTAGGTGGGGTGGAATGAGTAAATGGTAGGGTGGAGTGGAGAGGTATGGCATTTGAGTGAAGACTGAGGTTGGGCACAGCATGGTGGGGTTAGGTGGAGTGGACTGGGGTAACGGTGGGGTGGACTGGGGAGGTATGGTGTATTAGTGAAGAATGAGGTAGGGCACAGCTAGGTTGCATTAGGTGGGGTGGAATGGGGTAATTGTGGGGTGGAGTGGGGAGGTATGATGAATATGTGAAGACTGAGGTAGGGCACAGTATTGTGGGTTTAGGTGGGGTGGAATGGGGTAATGGTGGGGTGGAGTGGGGAGCTGTGGTGTATAATTGATGACTGAGGTAGGGCACAGCATGGTGGGTTTAGGTGGGATGGAATTGTGTAATGTTGGGGTGGAGTGCTGATATGTGGTGTATGAGTGAACACTGAGATAGTGAACAACTTGGTGGAGTTAGGTGGGGTAGATTGGGGTAATTGTGGGGTGGAGTGGGGAGGTGTGGTGTATGAGTGAAGACTGAGGTAGGGCACAGAATAGTGGGCTTAGGTGGGGTGGAATGGAGTAATGGTGGGGTGTAGTGGGGAGGTGTGGTGTATAAATGAAGACTTAGGTAGGGCACAGCATATTGGAGTTACGTGGGGTGTAATGGGGTTATGTTGGGGTGGAGTGGGGAGGTGTGGTGTATGAGTTATGTCTCAGGTAGGGCACAGCATGGTAGGGTTACGTGGGGTGGAATTGGGTAATGGTGGGGTGGTGTGTGGATGGGTGGTGTATGAGTGAAGACTGAGAAAGGTCACAGCATGGTGGGGTTAGGTTGGGTGGTATGGGGTAATGGTGGGGTGGAGTGGGAGGTTTGGTGATTGAGTGAAGTCTGAGGTAGGGCACAGCATGGCAGGGTTAGTTGGGGTGGACTTGGGTAATGGTGGGGTGGTGGTGGGAGGTGTGGTGTATGAATGAAGATTAAGATAGAGCACAGCATGGTGGGGTTAGGTGATATGGAATAATGTAATGGTGGTGTGGAGTGGGGAGGTGTGGTGTATGAGTGAAGACTGAGGAAGGGCACAGTATGGTGGGGCTAGGTGGGGTGGAATGGGGTAATGGTGGGGTGGAGATGGGGGGTGTGGTGCATGGGTGAAAACTGAGGTAGGGTCACAGCATGGTTTGGTTAGGTGGGGTGGAATTTGGTAATTGTGGGATGGAGTGGAGATGTGTGGTGTGTGAGTGAAGACTAAGGTAGGGCACAGCATGGTGCGGTTAGGTGGAGTGGAATGGGGTAATGATGGGGTGGAATGGGGAGGTGTGGTGTATGA
>JAGKTI010005238.1:32668-46142 GCA_018397915.1 Birgus latro | reverse complement strand
TGGGTCTTCTGTTTGATAGACGACTAATCTGGGTTCCTCATATTCGTTCTGTTAAGGCGGCATGTCTAAAACCTGAGTTTTTTTTAGAGGTTTCACTCATACTACATTATTTTATTTTTATACAGCCGTACTAACTTATCTCCTGCTTGGGAGTGTTGGAGGGAGGGTAGCGGAGATTCAGTCTTGATTGATAGCTGTATTGGCGCTAGGTGGGTCTCAGTTCGGTAATAATAATAATAACTAAAAATAATAATAATAATAATAATAAATAATAATAATAGTAATAATAATAATAACAGTAATAATAATGATGATGATGATAATAATAATAAAAAAAAAAATGTTGATAATAAGAAAGATAATAAAATGAATATTAAAGCAGGACTAAGAGTAAGAATAAGGAACAAGATATTAATAATAAAGAGGAGTAATATGACGAGGAGGAGGGATGTAAATCATAATGTGAAGAAATGAGATAAACCAGGAGGAAAAACGAGGAAGAAAAAAGAGGCAAAGGCTTAATCTTTTATCGCAGACACAAGGACAAAGCCATTATCTAGCCACAGGGTCAAGCCTCTGAGACGTAGCATAGTGGGGAAGCCTTAATCTCCACTCCAATAACTTTTTGTTGTACTGTTGCTGCTATCAAACGGCTACATTTACGTTATGGGAGACTTATCGAACTGCATATGTTAGACGCGACATTCATCAGCTTCTGGCCCCTTTGGTGAAAAAACTGTTTGAAGATAGCAGGAGTCAATGGTATTTTTTTTTTTTTTTACACTAATGTGCCCAATTAACTGTGTCGGTCTTGCATGCCGTAATTTCGATCGTAAAAACATGTTTGTAGAATTTTTGATCATGTAATACCACAAGGAAAGTAAACTGGTCTTTTTCCCATAAATGTGCTGGACTGTTGTAGCCTAGCCCCGAACCCCACCATCTAAAGTGACAAAACATGCCACTATTACCGTTTCCTTCACACAGGTTTAGACGATTTCGTAACATGTCCTTCTCATCAGTTGATTCAAATCAGTACCTTTAAATTTGTTTTGTATGTAAGTGATGAATCCTATGTCGAGAGTATGAGGATATTGATACTGTTCTTTCTGTCATACTTGTTTAAAACATTTCGTAACATGTTATCCTCATCAACTTAGTCAGTTTAGTCACTTATAACTTTCTAGTGTTTGTCAGTGATGCAAACTCTGCCAAAAGCAAGAAGATATTGATACCCTTCACTACAATATGAAGGCGTAAGAGTCAAAATAAACATCTCGAAAAAGAAGTGCTACCAAATCAACACTGCTTAAGACGTTTACACTTATGTATCTGCTTTCTGCCTGTCACTTGTCCATCTTCATATTCTGCTTTTTTTACACGGGGAATAATAACTTTCACACGACGACAAGTTAATCATATAGTACTTATAATTACCTGACAGTATTACAGCTAAAATATCTAAAATCGACCATGTCCTGATTGGGTTACTGGAACCTGCTTTAAACCGCCTAAGTAAATATACTCGACTGTTGGAAGAAAGAATATAACAGTGAATACATATCACAATTTGAAAACATAATGCAGGTTTACAACGAAAGGTCAAGGTAGTATCTTTTAATGCGCAGTTCAGTGCAAATTATCTGGCTTTAGCTAGAACAACATAAGTCATTCTAAACCAATCAATCAAAGGACTTCTCAAATGTTTTATTTCTGAAAACTTTAGACAGGGTTGTTAAGTTAGGCGGTGACCTTGAGCACTAAATGGGTTAATGAAGACTACATCTTACCTTTTCAGTTCAAGGGGTCTCTCTAAATCTTAAGAAAAAACGTAATTATGGAGAAAGCAAGGCCAGAGTATAAATCTCCGTCCTGGAGTGGTAAATAATAATTTATATTGTTGCAGCTGTCACCAAAACACTCAAGTGTCTGTCCTAAAAAAAGAAAAAAATGAGTTTTAATGAAAAACGAGAAGAAAAAAAGGGAGGTGGGTTCCCGGACACATGATACCAGTTTCCCAGAATTAGGGCATTAGGGCCAGTATCAACCCTCTGTCGCTTCCCAAAAATCTTTAGCACAGTGCCGTTTTCTTGTAGTTTGCAACAGACCGACAATTTTACTTTACATATGAGAGACCCTGGTAATGAAGGTGTTGAAGAAAGCTACATGTAACATTTCCTATTTCATATGCCTACCTTAAACTGGACAAAAATGTCTGGAGAGAGCAAAAATAAAACAGAAAAGATCTCTTCAGATGTAAGGCCCTAAGAATGTTTTAAATAAAGGCAGAAAACGTCCACCCTTTCCTATCTCTTCATCAAAATGAACCAGACATATTTTTGTGTTACACTGGGAAAACACACACACACACACACACACACACACAGAAATATACACCGACAAAATCCATATCACCTCGCTTTGCTAAAGGCGGGAGGTAGAAATTAGCAAAACTTGTCGAAATTCAGCCACAGCGTTTGACAAAGAGCCTATCCACATCAAAAAATATATGGCGGCTGGTATTCGGTCATTTTTTATCATATCCTCGCCAAATAGCTGCAATTTCAGGAAGGTGTGGTGAAAGTTCGTCCACAACTTTGAGAGATATGGATAGGAATGACTGGGAGGGAAAATGAGAAGAAAGCTTTAATGTTGCCGATACCAGACGGCTGCACTTACGTTAGGAGAGACTTTTTGAACTGGACTGATTTGTCGCATCATTCATCATTTTCTCGGCCCCATTGGGGAGAAATAATTGTTTGAAGATAGGAATCAACGGTAGCGTATTGAAGAGAATTCTATTTATTTTCACACTAGTGTGCCCCAGTAGCAGTGACGGTCTTGCATTATGTCAACAGCCAAATGGTGACGGCAGAGTTTTCGATCGTGTAAAGCCATCACGGAAAGTACACCGGTCTTCTTCCCTTACATGTATAGGACTATGGTCGCTTAGTCCCGGGCCCACCACATTAAGGGGAATAACTTGACACTGTTACGGTTTCCTCCATACTTGTTTAAAACATTTCGAAACATGTTATCATAAAGTTATACAATTTTGCCACTTATAACTTCCTACTGTTTGTGAGTGATGCAACGAATGCTGAATACACGAAGATATTGATACCATGCACTATAATATGAAGGCGTAATAGCCAAAATAAACATCTCGATAAAGAAGTGCTACCGTGTGAACGCTAGTGCGGGTCAAAAAGGATCCAATTTAGGGTTCCCATATTGAAACATATTCAGAATGGTTCTCCTTTACAATGACAATAACACTACGATAAAAATGTTTCGATATATACGGGCCCATTCCAGCAACTTGGATATAAAAATAGTTTTTTTCTTTAAAAAAAATTAGAAACATTTTATTTTTTCGGATGAACTAAGATGCAATTTCTGTGTTAAATTTAAATTTTAAATATAAAAGTAGCAATCGAAATGAATGTATTCAAATCAAATGAAAGGCATTATTTTATGAAAAACAAAAAAGAACTGTAGAAATGGCATGAACAGTTGAACACATCCAAAGTCATGTTTACTTTCACGCTTCGGGAAAAAGCTGCGAGATCGCCTACAGTGAACGAGCATACCATGACGTGATTTATGCCCAAATACTTTAGTCTACTTGTGGTGGATGTGACGTACCTGATGCAGCGTTCCACTCTTGGGAATGGCAAGGGTACACGTGCACTACGATGAGTCCCTTTTTTCTTATTTTTTGTTTTTAGAGGTGTATGGAATGTGTCCGACTCTGGGCATAGGCTTCACAGCCCTATCAAGGCCCAGCAGTCCTCCTACATGCCATACACCTCTACATATCACCACTTCGGCGCTAACACCCACCGTCCATATTGAATACAGGCTAGGGTTGTCTCATACAGGACTGCAGTATTGGTATTAGAGGGGGTAATTTTACGACATGTCGGCGGGTCTTCTAGAAGATCAGTAAAGCTTGATTTAACGAAATTCAAATCCCCAAACTGTTCCCTGCCCCAGCGAGGATTTGAACCTGGGTCCGTTAGGACTGCAAGCCACCTCTGTACCGATCGAGCCACCGTCTGTTCTTCAGCAATGGAGGAACTGTGGCAGAAGAAAGCTCTACCAGTTCAGTATACTTCTTGGCATCGAATTTTATCTTCAGTGCCGATTTTTCAAATATTCTAACTGAGGCTTGGTCATCATTCTCATTCATCTGTGTTTGTTTCATCAACTTGATCACCATCGAGCGTACGCCAATATCTTCATTAGCAACAGTCAAAAACAGGATGTTCTCTGGGTGACAGAAGTAGCTGTTATTGGCAAGCACAGGGCGAATGATTCCCTGATCCTCCGACGGCAGCTTTTGAAGGAGCTTCACCATGAAGAAGAAATTTTTGGCTCCATCCGGACATGAGCTATTGGCTATCACTCTGAACCACACAGGAGCATAGTAGTTCACAATGAATGAAACGAGTCGTTTTAGGGTTGGTGATGGTTGCTCCTTTGACATATAAAGTAGCAGTACTCTATTAGCTTTCGTTAGCCACCTGGCATGATTTAGAGGTTCTGGTTGTGCAGATGCTCCCACACCTTCATTAGTAACTCCACTTGGCAATTGCACTGCCAAACATGCACGGTGCAGGTAGCCCTGATCTTGAGATCACTTACAACTCCTTCTGGTAAAATGCAAGGTTTTCCAGGAACACATTCATAACCAACAATTTTTGGGTCAGATTCAAGCGATTGACCTACTTCTCCTCTGCAGCCTCGTGGACCTCATGTCGAACCATCAACTGCCTCGAAATACCTTCGGAAAATGATTTCAACAAGATGCAACAAACAAACAAGCCACTGTAGTGGTCTGCCAAACTGTGTTTCGAGGTCACGGATCACTCCATTTCTCTTTCCAGTATTGATATTTGTCCCATCACATCACAGACGATAACTTGCAACGAATCTGTTGAATCTGTTTCTCGAATGACAGACATGACTTCCTTGGCAATATCTGCTACTCCTCCACTTTCGGGAGAAAAGTTGTCGATGTAAACGGCGTCAGGAAAAGCAACTACTAAGTAGTGATATTTTTTTTTTTTCACGATTCTCTTACCATCTGGGGTTTCCTTGAGCTTCTGATCGATTTTTCCATCGAAACCGACTCCGAACCTTCTTTACCCCTGCACAGATGTTGACCTTGTACACGGGTTTTATTCGCCCGTGTATGGAGTACAAATCTCATGTGTGGGGAGGCTCCCCACATGCAGTTCTTCTCAATAGGGTGGAGTCAAAGGCTTTTCGTCTCATTAACTCTCCTCCTCTTACTGATTCCCTTCAACCTTTGTCTCTTCGCCGCACTGTTGCTTCTTTATCTCTCTTCTATCGCTACTTCAATGGTCACTGTTCCTCTGAACTGTCTGCTTGCATCCCTCCACCTCTACGACGGGCACGTAGTACCCGTCTAGCAACAAACTCTCATCCCTTTTCTGTCCAACTCTCTAATGCAAGAGTTAACCGTTACTCCCAGTCCTTCATTTATGCAACTGGTCAACTCTGGAACTGTCTCCCTCTGTCTGTATTCCCTACTTTCTATGATCTCCAATCTTTCAAACGCAGTGTGTCCAGGCATCTCGAAATGAATGGATCTTGAATTTGGCTCTCTTTGGTATTGTTTTTACTTTTTCTTGGAAGGAACAGTATGCGGGCCCTGGCCTTTGGTTCCTTCTTCCGTGCATAAAAAAAACAAAACAATCTCCTTCAAGTAATTTTTATGCTGTTGCAGTGTGACATCTCTCCAGTATTATCTCTGAAAGCGGAATTTACTGGATTCAACTTTTTCTTCACAAAGAATATTCATATATTTCAGTGCTGCATTCACAATGGAGCAGATGTCTCTGTTGCTTACTTGACGTCGATCAGCTACACAACTCAGCTCAGGATAGACTAATCTGTTCTGACACTGTTCTGACTGTTTGCTTCCATCTACTTCAGCAGTATCATCATCAACATATTAATCATATTGTTCATCACAGGCATCACTTTCATCAGTACATGCTGTCATTATATCTTCATTATTTTGCTTAATACCTCTAGTGGACTCTTCATACAGCTTCCTTTTTATCACTCAATTTGCTGCACACTTATTTTGTGCTGTCTTATTCCGGTCTGCTCCACCGCTATACATTTTTCTGCAACTATTTTGGTCAACCCAGAAAGGCCCCTCCTCAGGCGATATCTTGTCTGCTCTAGCGCATTAACACTCAGACCTCTCACGTGCAATGAAGTTTTTGAAACATCTGCAACGACTAACGTCAGATAAGGCGTCAAAGCTGGCGAGTTTCTGTATGTAGGTGTTGAAAGTCCTTTTGCTCACTGGATATTTTCTAAGCTCCTGTGCTTTTGCTATCAGGCGTTTCGTGCGAATAACAACACAGGTGTAATCAGTAGTTGAGATGGAAGCTTTCTCGTAAATTCCTGCTACTTCAAGTGCAACAGTTTCCGCATAGGCTTGGGTGCTCAATGACGGATTTGTGGATTTATGTTCCAAATATGCCCTTGTGACATCGCAGCTAGTGGGCAACCGATTTACCGGAAGACTGCGTGATGAGCCGAAAACAGTCTCTCGTGCTTTCTCGTGTGCTGCAACTGGCCATGATTTCAGTAAAATACGCAAACTCATACAAAATTCAGAACTGTAAACCGGTACCAGTTTGTGCAGTTGGTAACAGAAATACAAAACAATGGGTTATCATTTATCGACTTGCCAATCAACGGTAATCACTGAATGCTTGGAGTGTCAGTGCCGTAAAAACTAAACTGCAAGTTGCTGGAGTCCCACTGACTCATTTTAAAAAATACAGTTAGTTCATGTGAAAACGTACTATAGGGCATGAAAATAGCCATGTTTCGTCGAATTTTAAATTTTTGACCCGCGCTAATGACCAGCCAAGGCGTATTCGTAGGGTTTTACTGACCGCTTGAACCTTTTTGAAGCTATGTCTGACACCGAATTTTACCTACGGTACATGTTCCATAAAGCCTGTATGCTTACTCTTATACAGAGTATTCAAGAGCAAATGCCGGCCTTTAATAATAAAAGAGGTAAGAACTGCTAACATTAAGAGATTATTTTGTATGCCAGTCCTAGAAATGGTTATGTGCTTTTTTCTATTTCAAGCTTTTAAATTTTAAAATACATAAGTGTTACCAACTGTTTGCCATGCCTACCCATGCGAAGGGGTGCTCTCTCATGCTTACAAGATTACCACTTACGTTGAAGATGTGAGCTTCCACCTTGAGCAGGGTGCGGGAAGGGTAACCCCTGCCCTCAGTTTGAAAACTACGGACATAAGCCTTTTTGTTTTATCGCCTAAAATGTTATTTCTTTCATTTGACAGTCCTCGATATTTTTTTTTTTTTTTAAGATTTATTATAATTTGAATCTACAGTTTTCCATAATTCTGTTAACGCACAGGCAAACAGACAAACAGGGAAAGAGAAACAGATCGAGTCCACACATAATCCTTTTCTGTCTAACAATTTCATTTATTTTTCTATATTATGAGACTGAGAGACGGACAGACAAGTAAACAAGTAGACATTGAAAAACGAATCGTGTCAACGCATAAGTTCCATTTACGTTTCAAACAGGCAGATCAATAGACACACAGAAACCAGACAAACCAAGCTGCCCTCCACCCTCTTCAGACAGAATAAGTTGAATGGGAGGTGGCCATTTAGTAATTTATTTAGATTTTCATTTATTCCTTCAATTGTTGATTATGGGTTTCTTGAGTTATATCTTTTGCTATTTAAAGTCGGGTACATTTTTACAGTCTAAATTCTATCATAACTCCTTCTAAGCGCCTGTATTGCACAAACACTGACAACCAATATTCAGCCCCCCTTCCCCATAACAAATTCTTGGTTGTCCCTCTAAGGGCAGACAAGCCAATCTGTACATAAATTATTTGTCACACGTAACTAGGCATATTCATCAATTCTCATTTATGTTGGGATTTTGATTATTAATTATAAATTCCAAATGCTTCAAAAGTCTTGTCAGATCTTGTTAAATTAATCAACAGTAATTAAATATCTTGAATTCTCCCTTCATTCTTCTTCTTCTTTAACATCTATCTGTTTACACTTTTATGCAAGTATGGGGTCGATGTGTTTGACAAGTCTTCGCCATACAGCTCAGTTCTGCGCTTCTTCCCATGTCAGCCCCTTCTCTCTCACATCTTTATTCACCCAGTCCATCCAATTCTCTTCCTTCTTCCTTCCACATACCCTCAGGGCCGGATTACCAGGTATAGGCAGAATGGGCAACTGCCTACCAGGCCACGGCCTGTCACAGGTCATTCAGACTTCCAGAGTGGAATAAATGTACGCTTTGGGAGTCCAAATAAAAGCCATCACCCAACAGGCCATCAAAAAAGGCTATTATAGGTCATGTCAAAAATTTCACTGGAAATAACGGAAAAAAGAGATCTATGTGTTGCAGGCCACTGTCTGCGTTGCCTATCAGTCCACAGCAGGGTTAATCCTTAGTTAATTGTGAATATATGATGCATAACTGAGTCTTTGAAATGGACTATGCAAAGAATGATGTTCGTAATCGGATGCTGTGGTTTGGTTTTAACTTGGATGTGAACCCACTGGACTGCAGGCTGAGAGCTGAAATTGTACTTCTACTGATCACCACCATACTCATTGTCATCATTATCATCTTCACCATCATCATCATCAACATCATCATCATCATTATCAATATCATTATTAGGCCTATTATCATCAGCAGCATAATCAATATCATCATTATCATCAAAATCATCATCATCTTTATCACCAACACTGTCATCATCATCAGTATCATCATCATCACTATCATCTACGTCATCACCATTGTCATCACCACTATCATCATGATCAATATCATCATTAGGCCTGTCAATCATCATCATTATTATCATTATCATCCCCATCATCACTGTCATGATTACCACCATCATCATTATCATCATCATCATTATCATCATAATTACCATCAACATCACCATCATCATCCAGAATATCTTTCTTGCCTAAAGATGAGGTGAAGGCCAGAATATTAAAAACATTGGTAGAGAAACAATTAATATTTTCATTATTATTATTGCTCTTATTATGAAATAATCCAGTTGAATGTGCGACACACTCATTTGCTCACCATTTAAGCCCCCGGAATCCTGACGCATCTCACGCATGAGCTTCCACACCCACGCGCACTTCATGTATTCAGGATGAAACACAGTAAGGAAGAGAGGATTGGAAGTTGGTGAGGCTAAGGGACTGACAAGAGACCTAGCTGGCTGGATTAATTTTGTGTGGAGAAACGCTTAACCAGTGATGTCACACCCCTTTTTAACGTGACAGCGTTCGGATTGGTGAAGCTACAGAATGTGGTGAGATTTTTTTTGCCCATCTGATGGAGCTAGGATTCCGCGGGCTTGAATGATGAGTAAATGGAACTGTGGCCCATTGAATTGGGCAAATTTAGGCTGCCTGGACGTTGCTATTCCTCACTGTGGCCTAGGGTGAGAAAGGAGAACCAGATGATGGTGATGATGATGATGATTTTTAATATTAATATCATCATCATCATTGTTATTATTGTTATAACAAAGACAACCACTACTCACCATAGCAATAGCTTAAATTTCTTGTAGTAGTAGCAGTAGTAACAGCAGAAATATCTCAAGGTCATAGTTGCCCTTCTGCAGCGCACCATCCTCTTGGGGGTATAAAGGGGACTGAGGAAAATTTGTATTGCCAGGTGGCTTCACCGCTCTGTCATAGCAGTGCCACCACGTGTAGTCGTCCCCCAGTCCTACCAGGGGAGGGGGTATATAAGAATGGGAGTGGGAGTATGGGGGTGAGGGTATAGGAGTAGGGCAAAGGAATCGGGAGTATTGGGGCTAGCAAGAGAGTAAACGAATAAGTTAACCATTCACTGGCCACCCCATCTCCACCCTCCCTTCTCCCCTGCTACCACGTTCCATTCTCCCACACGCCACGACACAGACCATTCATAACCTGCCGTGCCCAATCCCTCCGCCGACCAAAACATTATTCCATATTGCACGAAGACATCCCAGTCTTTTATCTCAAACCCTCCCTCCTCCTCATATTTCCTCACATTTCGTCCCTCCATCTCCTCCACCTTCCACCATTGCAGGTCACTCCGGCCACTGTCTTCACCGAAACTGGCGCCCTCGTCCAAGACAGAGCTAGAGGCCTCGTCCTTCTCAGAGGAACTGGTCTCGTCCTCCTCAGAGAAACTGGCCTCGTCCTCCTCAGAGAAGCTGGCCTCGTCCTCCTCAGAGACACTGGCCTCCTCCTCCTCAGAGAAACTGGCCTCCTCCTCCTCCTCCCATTCTCCATCCTCCCATTCACCATCCTCCCATTTACCATCCTCCCACCTGCTGTTGTGCTCGTCCTCACGCCTCGCGTAGCACTCATTGATAACACCACCCATCTTGGGTGGGTCTTGACTGAGGATAAAGGCGATGGTGATGGTGGGGTCGCTGGGGGCTGTGCTGGTGCAGTTCGGGAGGGTACTGGCTGCGGGTTCTAAGGGGCTCGAGTCGTGCTTCGTCTGGATGAACTTTCTATTCACTTTCTGACACATTTTTTTCCTTTCTTTTATCTTTCAGTGTGCAAGATAATCACGAATGCTTCCCATGTGTTCTGGATATGAATTTTAATGAGGTTAAATGGGATGGTGGGCATTATACCAACATATCATCACTGCCGTGACCATCACTAACACCATCATGATCATCATTATCATCAATCCTTGCAGAATCAAGGCCTCTGGCGATAGATAAATAGGTATAAATAGGTAGCTAGATAGATGTAGATATAGACAGCGCTTGGAGGTCTAGTGGTTTGAACGCCCCGGCCTACAGTTTTGACACTTCACGTTGCTCACTGCCAGAAGAAGACGATGCTACAACTCTATGTCCTTTCCATTTGCACTGCCTTGTGACTGGCATTGTAAAGGTGTCAATCAGTCGTTATAACGGATTAATCAAGGTGAAGAAACGGTAATTTTAGGCCAAGTAAGAGTAATAAGAGCATCGTGTCTCCGCCGTGGCTGAATGGTTAGCATCGCTGAATATGAAACTGCCTCCCTGGTAGCGTCAGGGTTCGAATCCTGATGCAGGGAGCTGGGGGGCGCTCGACTCAGGTGCGCATCCAGCCTTTGTGGGTTGGTAGCTAGGTAGAATGAGTACCTAGGACAACACCTAGGGAAGGTAACTGTCGTAACCTGATTGATGCAGTGGCCTTGTATCTCAGGAATGTGGATGAATAACGGAAATAAGAACAGTGGTCAAGCTCCTCGTGGTATCTGCCCCCCAACGTTTACCCTTACATCAGTGTCAGTTACTGCAGATTCGCCACACTGATCGTCAAAGTCCACTGAGGCAAAGCAGGAGATGTGACAGTACTTATGAAGCTGTGTGTACGTTGCCTGGTGGACTGGTGAGTAATGTTTGGCTGTAAAGGTCATTAGGAGCATCGTTAGTGTCTTCTTTGGGTCCTTACTCGTATGTGAGCCTTCTCCCTCCCTAACACTGGATTTAAGGATCTCACTCTCAGATAATTCCTTGATATTTCTTACTTAAGCCTTTCTTCTTTCTTTTTTCACTCCACCCTTCCTCCTTCTGTCCTTCCTTCTTTTTTCCTTCCTACTTTCTTCCCTCTTCCTTCCCTCCATCTGTTTTCCATCCCTATTCTTTTCTTTCTTTCTTTCTTTCTTATGCCTTCCTTCTCTCTCATTTCTCTCCATCCTTCTTCTTTCCTTCTTTCTTTTCTCAGTCCTTCTTTCCTCCCTCTTCCCTCCCTCCATCTTTTTCTCCGTACTTGTTCTTTTCTTCCTTCCTTTCCTCTTTCCTTCATCTCATTCCTCTCCTCACGTTCCACATTCCATTCACGCTATCATCCTTCGCACGGTCTCATTCTTTTGTATCCGCAATAATTTACCTCCTCCTTTGTTCGATTCTGTCTTCCTTTCCTTTTGCATCCCCCTTCCTCCCTTCATTTCCTTTCCGCCAGCCTTCCTACTTTTCCTATTTATTTTCTCAACCTATTGTCACTTAACTACTCTAATTTTCACTTTCCTTCCATTTTTTCATCCTCCTTTCCTCCTTCCCACTTCCTTCCCCTTTTCTTTCTTCCCTCCTTCCCCCTGCCTTCCCGTTCTCCATCTTTTCCCTTCCTCTTCCTACTCTTACCGTCTAAACTCCATCCTCTTAAACTCTTCCTGACCTCTTCCTCTTTTCCCTCTCCTTTCCCTCTCCTTTCCCTTCGTCTTCCCTCCAGCTTCCTTCCTTCCTTCTTTCTTTCCACTATGCTTCTTCCTTATCTAATTTTCCCCATTCAGTCCTCATGCCTCCTCCTAGCTACCATATCCCCTCTTCACATACGTCTTTTCTCATTGCCTTTCCTTCCTTTCCTCTTCTCTCCTCCCTCCTCCTTCCTTCTTACTTCTCTCTCCCTCTCTTCACTCTTCCATCTCCCTTCTGTCTTCTTCCTTCCGTTCTGCCCTCTTCCCTCCTTCCTCTTCCTTCCTGCCGTCTCACTGCGGACCCTCTGCACTTCCCCATTCTCCTTACTCTGTCTTTATGTTCTCTCTCACTGATGTTGCCTTCCTTCTTTCCTCTCCCCCCCCCTCTCTCCCTCTCTCTCCCCTCCTCCTTCCCTGCCATCCCACACAAATTGATTTGTATTGATGATGATGAGGATAATGGCGGTGGTGATGATTGTGATGATGTTGATGATGATGGTGGTTATATGGTTATAACGATGTTAATGACTGATGATGATAACAGAGAGAGAGAGAGAGAGAGAGAGAGAGAGAGAGAGAGAGAGAGAGAAATAGTGGTTTTAGTAATTTCCCTGCCTCGTTAGAATGTGTAAGATGAATGAAGAGTGATAAAAAATTCCATCAACATGCTCGTCGACCCTTTCCCTTAGGGCTTACCAAGGGATTAAATGGAATATGTAGTTATTTTCCTAGACTGCCTACTGCCTACCAACCTGCATTTTTAGAATAATGATATGAAACTGATTTTTAGTTTCATTATTTTTAATGTTCTTATCCTTATTTTTTATTGTTATTATCATTATGAGTTATATGAGGGGAGAATGTGGAGACACATGAAGAGACAGACTAACAAATGAGGAAGTGAAGGAGCGTTGTGGTGTGGATGTGGACGTGATAGGAAGCGTTAGGAGAAACACGTTAAGGTGGTTTGGGCATGTGGAGAGGATGGAGAGTGAAAGACTGACGAGGAGAGTGTATGTGAGTGAGGTGGAGGGGGGGAGAGGGAGGAGGAGGCCGAGGATGAGATGAAGGGATGGAGTGGAGAGGTACATGAGAGAGGTGGGTGTGAGTTGGGAGCGGGGTAGTGAAATGGCGGGGGACAAAGCGACATGGAGGCGATTTGTT
>JAGKTI010005238.1:19225-32611 GCA_018397915.1 Birgus latro | reverse complement strand
AATAATAATAATAATAATAATAATAATATTATTATTATTATTATTATTATTATTATTATTATTATTATTATTATTATTTTATTATTATTATTATTATCATTATTATTATCATTATTATTATTATTATTATTATTATTATTATTATTATTATCATTATCATCATCATCAATGATAAAGAATAACGAAATTTAAGACGTATAATAATAATAATAATAATAATAATTAATCATCATCATCATCATCATAATAATAATAATAACAATCATAACAACAGCAACAAACAACAGCAACAATAACAACAACAATAATAATAATAATAATAATAATAATAATAATAATAATAATAGTAATACTAATACTAATAATACTAGTAATAATACCACTAATATTAGTGACACCATCCTCGAGGAGTGGTATTGGCTGTGAATGTGGGAGTTCGCACCGAGGTGAGGACGAAGGGAGATTTGAAGAAAGGTTGTGGTGAATGTAGGCTGAACAGGGAGCTGTTAGCAGAAGTGTTAATGAACACAACAGAGCTCTCAAGAACAATTTTCTGAGAGTTACTGATTCAGTGTGTGGGTGGACAAGGGGCCCCCTAAACACATAAAGTAATACGGTGGTGGGATGAGGGTGTAGAAGATGCAGTCATGGAGAAAACAAGACTTCTACAGGAATGAAAAACAGGTGGTAACAAAGAGGAATACTTGACTGTCAAGCTTAGGGCTAGGGAAGAGGTATACAGGGCAAAATCTCAGTCTCAGATATTTGTACTGGATAAACTGCTCGTAAGCAATGTTGAAAGGAAAATTATGATATTTAAGGCAGCCAATAAGAGCTAGAGGGAAAACAAGGATATCATAGGTGTGCAGTGTGTGAAGAATGATGAAGGAAAGGCAGTGGTGAAGAGTGAGGATATTAAAGACCCCTGGAGACAGCATTATAACCGGTTGCTGAATGAGGAATTTAACTGGATCAGGACAGGCTTGGAGTCAACAGATCCAGTATTTGGCCTTGTCCTTTGATTGATACTGCTACTGTGGGCAGGGCAATAGGCAGGATGCAGGTGAGGAAGGCGGGAAGTATTTCTCGGTTGACTGGTGAAACCCCGAAGGCCTCAAGAGATTTAGGATTAGGATTAGTTACTGATATGATAAATACGATTATATATGAATGTGTTGTCCCAGATGATTGACTTAAGAGTGTGAATTAAGTGTGTACTGGGGAAAGGTGATGTCCTGGAAAGGGAAAATTAAAGAGGCATAACACTTTTGGACCAGATATTGAATGTAATGGAGAGAGTTTTCGAAGGTATGATTAGAGAAAGTGAATATCGCTGAGATGCAGTTTGGGTTTATCCCAGGCAAAGGGAGCACTGATGCCATATTCATTGTTCGACTGCTTCAGGAAAGATATATAGGAAAGAAATGGGATCTGTGCTTTGTTTTTGTCGATTTGGAGAAGGCCTTTGACAGAGTTCCTAGGGAGATGATGAAGTGGGGAATGAGAAAGCTTGGGATCGAGGAGTAGCTAGTTAGAGTGGTTATGGCTATGTATGTGGGTGCTTGCACCCAAGTGAGAGTGAATGGAGGCTTGAGTGATGAGTTTACCATGAATGTTGGTGTGCATCAGGGATCAGTCTTGAACCCTTTGTTGTTTATTATGGTGCCTGAAGCCCTTTCATGTGACTTCAGAAATGGACTCCCCGCAGGAGGTGCTGTATGCCAATGATTTGGTGTTGACTGTGGAGAATGAAAGGGGGCTGGAGGGAAAGATTTAGGATGTGTCGAGATGGTATGAGGCACAAGGGCTTGAAAATAAATGCAAATAAAACAAAGGTAATGGTATCTAGGGTTCGTGGCGGTACTGCCAAAGTAGAGGGAAATCGGCCATGTGTGGTTTGCCACAAAAGCGTGGGAAGTAATTCCATCCTGTGCAGTGTTCGTGACAAGTGGGTGCATATGAGTTGCAGTGGTATTAGAGATAGGCTGAGAGATAATGCTGATTTCATGTGTGCGGCGTGTAGAGAAGAGCATGTGGGGATCGTCAGGCGTGAAGGAATTGTTCTTGCTGGTGTGTCTTTCGAGTATATGGAAGAGTTTTTTTTACTTGGGAGACATGTTATATGCTGGAGGTGGGGCTGGAGTGAAGAGTAGTTGGAGGAAGTTCAGGAGCTGTTGCCTCTCCTTGCACTTAGAGGGCTGTCCCACAGTGCCAAGAGATCTTACTATGCAGCAGGTGCTAGGAGTGTAATGCTGTATGGTAGTAAGGCCTGGGCAGTAATAGAAGAGGATATTCACAGGATCAAACGTACAGAAATGACAATGATTAGGTGGATGTGCAGTGCGTCCTTGAATGAGAGGCCTGGGGGGGGGACAAGGTTTTCGATGAAAGAGTTAAGAGGAATGATCGGACTGAAGTGCATTGGTGTTCTGATGAGTGTTAGATTGAGTTGACTTGGGCATGTTGAGAGAGTGGAAGATGGCAGTTGGGTACAAAAGGTGAGAAGTGATAATGTTAGAGGTAGGCAGGGTTGGCACTGATTAAATCAAATTTATTTAATCATGTGATTAAATCATTGATTTTTTTTTTTTCTAAGAAAAACGTTTTTTTTTTTTTCAATCTAAAAATTAACAAAAATAAAATCTGAAGGTTTGTAAAATTTGTGTACAACTTTGTGCTGGCATTCATTTAGTCAGATACTTAAGCATTAAGTTAGCAGATTTTGGAAAATTTTGCCATTAGAAATTGCTACAGAAAAGATATTTTTACAATTGTGTACCTAAGTATTAAAATTATCTATACATCTGTAATAATGAGCCATAAATAAAAAACTAAAGCCATAAGACTAGGTAAGCTATGCTTGGTCACAGGCCATGTCATAATAATATCAGCTTTAGATTTTTCTGTGGTAATATAATCAGCTTTGGAATATGCTGTCTTGATTGACACTGGCAACTCAGCCTTAACCAGTAATGTACAGACAGGACTTAAACAAGTACAAGTATGTATCTGGGTTCTGGGCATTGGTTTTCGGCCTGAACCATGAGTGGATAGACAGGACATGAAGTTAACAGTATTCAGTATACTGCTTTTGAAATATTAGCTATATAATAAACAGAAAAATCAAATAAATAAAAAAATCAATACATCGCAAAAAAATCATTAATTCTTTTTATATTTTTGATTTGTTTAAAACAATGAAAAAAATCACCAACCCTGGAGGTAGGGTTGCGAGAGACAGACCGAAAAAGACCTGGAAAGGAGTCATAGAGCGTGAACTCAGGGATAGGGGACTAAATAGGGAGGTTGCCAGAGATCGAGCAGCGTGTAGAGTCACCATTAGATGACCATGGCCGACGCATCCAAGCATGTTGGAGTTTTTATAAATGAAACTGATATAAATAATAATAAAAATTTCGTCTCCCCTCCTCGATATTAGCTTTCTTGTTATCACTTACAACTTTTCGGGACACATAATTAAGTTCTGTAGGGGCAAAAGAGGCCATATACCCCTATTAGCTGCCTGAGAGTGTTAATACTGGTGTCTTGAATACTCTTTTGATCGTGATAACTCTAGGGGTGATATTGTCGTAGGTTAAGAAGGCTCCCTAACACCTCTTCCTAAGCTATTTACTTAGCTTATTACAGACCGTACTCTCTTTTGCGTAAAGTAAATCATTCTAATATCGTGATACGTTACATAAATAACGTACAATAGGATATTAACTAGTCCTATCCTAAAATATACCGCTAAGGGATCTTCCATAACCGACGAGAATACAAGCCTAACACTCTATGCCAGGTAACGCCACAAAGATTCAGTCAGTTGAGTGCCAATAGGGCCATTATCTAACCCCCTAATGGACGGTATAACTCTGGGATTCTGTCACAGCTTACATCAGACAATTTTATTAAGCTGATAGTGAGTCATAGGAGTCTGAGTGTTAACACTGTTGCCACTAAGTCTCTCAATCTTGACACTGTTCTGATATTCCATTCCCGTTGCTGTAACACGATTTACATTTAAGACTTATAGCCTAAGGGAGGTGATATGGTAGGCAGAGAAACATGCCAAGCCTCATTCAGTTTTGAAATATTAGCCAGTAGAAGAAGTTGAAGGCAGTGGAGAGTATGTATGAGGGTGCTAAGGCTGCAGTGCGTGTTGATGGCAAACTGAGTGAATCTTTCCATTTGAAGGTTGGATTGAAACAAGGATGTGTCATGTCCCCATGGTTGTTCAGTCTGTACATGGATGGGGTTATAAAAGAGATACAAGGTCGGGCAGTGGATGTTGGAGTGGCCCTAGTGAGAGAGGGCAGTGTTTGGAAACTTCCTGTACTGTTGTTTGCAGATGATACTGTGTTGTTGAGCGAAGACGAAGGGGAGCTGCAAGGCTTGGTAGATGAGTTTGGGAGAATGTGTGAGAAACGGAATCTAAAGGTGAATGTAGGGAAGAGTAAAGTGATGGTCTTCGAGAGAAGTGAAGCCATTGAATGTACCGTGAGATTGGATGGGGAGGATATGGAGAATGTGAGTGCATTTAAGTACTTGGGTAGTGTGATGAGTAAGGATGGAAGTCTGGAGGGTGAAGTGCTTGAAAGGGTACAGCAGGGAAGGAAGGTAGCTGGTTCGTTGAAAGCAGCGAAAAGAAACAGGGAGGTGAGCATGGAAGTGAAAAAGTTGTTACATGACAGTATTGTGATACCAACTCTAACATATGGAAGTGAAGCTTGGACCCTGTTGGAAGGACAGAAGTCAAGAGTGAGAGCAGTGGAAATGAGTTATTTGAGAGGAGCATGTGGAGTCACATGGAGAAACAGACTAACAAATACGGAAGTGAAGGAGCGTTGTGGTATGGTTGTGGACGTGATAGGAAGCGTTAGGAGAAACACGTTAAGGTGGTTTGGGAACGTGGAGCGGATGGAGAGTGAAAGACTGACGAGGAGAGTGTATGTGAGTAAGGTGGAGGGGGCGAGAGGGAGGGGGAGGCCGAGGATGAGATGGAGGGATGGAGTGGAGAGGTACATGAGAGAGGGGGATGTGAGCTGGGAGCGGGGTAGTGAAATGGCAGGGGACAGAGCGACATGGAGGCGATTTGTTTGTGGCCACCCCGTGCGGGATTGAGGCGTCTGTCAATAGATAGATAGGCAGACAGAAGAAAATGAGAAATAGAAGAGGTGTAATGTTTTGCAAGAAAACATGCCAAGACACTCTCAGTATAGAAATATTAGCCAGTAGAGGAAAGAGAGAAACAGATAAAGTGAAATATTAGGCAAACATTCATGCCTATGGGCAGATAAACATACCATCCTCTCTCAGTTTTATAATTATTTCCCACCAGAGGAAAGATGATGATGATGATGATGATATTTGTCACACGAGTGTGACACGGGCTCAGGGTGGAGAGCCCGTAAGAGTATTAGCAGAGGTTATCAGGGGAAGCTTGAAGCTTTGCTTGAAATTTGATTAATTTGGAGAATAAACTGGGGTGGTAAGCTTGGTGTATAATGAAGGGTTGGTCCTCTTAAAATTGGCGAGAAAGGCGTCGGCGAAGGCTTGAGAGTCGTAGAGTATAGCAGGGTCGAGGCTGGAGTCCTGAGAAGGCTGGAGGTCCTGGTCAAAGGCTGAGGAAGTGGAAGGGGGAGGAGGAGAGGGTGGGAGACATGGAAGGTCTGTCTCCATCTCCTCAGCTGGAAGTGGTCTTGACTTCTTCCCCTTCCTCTTCTTCTTCCTGGGTGCAGGAGGAGGCGACGGAGATGCACGAGCCTCCACAATGGCCTGGAGGTCTTCTGCAGGTGCACCGTCAGGAGTGGAAGGCGCGGTCCGAACGTCAACAGCTGGTGGTGGTGAAGGAGGAGCGAGGTCATCCTCGTCCCGAAGGATGGAAAGATCGGGAGAGGCGGTCCTCCTCGAGGCTGCTGACGGCGGGCGTTGGTCAGTGGTGGGTGTGGCGTCCATTGGCGCGGTAGGCAAGGGCGCAGCGTCCAGGGGCGGAGCAGAAGTAGTGGTGGTGGAGGTACTTGCTCTGTTCAGAGGAGCGTCGAGCTGCTGCAGCCTTCGTCGCGGTGTAGTGCGAGGTTTGGGAGGCCGCAGCGTGGTGGAGGGACGCTCCTGACGACGAAGGGCAGGCCGCGCATCACGAGCGAAGCTCTGAGGGATGACAAGGCGCGGCAGCCCGTTCTTCTCAAAAATCTGGGGGAGAAGAACAAGCAGCGCCTCCTTTTCATCACCACAGAAAGCCTTCGCCGTCGCGATGCACATGGCGACAATCGTGTCCACTCCTCCATAACGTCGGGGATCCTTCGGCCGGCCACCACGAGCCGAGGGGCACCGCCGTGAAGGAGCAACGCCCTTCACAGCAGCACCTCCCGGCCCGGTGACGCCCCTAGCCTCGGGAGAGGAAAGTGAGAAACAGTAGGGGTGAAATGTTGTTCAGGGAAACAAACCGAGCCACTCTTAGCTGGGATTTTAAAGGTGAGAAGAGGTGAAATGATAGACTAACTTGTCTCCCTCGGTACCCGTAAAACCAGACACTCTAGTTCAAAACATGACCTTCACAAGATAAAATGAAGATAAGGGAGAGAGACAAAGCCTGAGGAGAGCGAGAGAGAGAGAGACGGAAGTGGGAGTTAATGAGAGGGAAGTTATGGGGAAAGTGTTCTTAAGATAGGGTGTTGAGAGAGAGAGAGAGATAGAAAGAGAGAGAGAGAGAGAGAGAGAGAGATGGGTACATTGAAACATATACAGACACAGAGAGACGGATATAGATAAACAGATAGATAGACAAGCATCAGCAAAGTAGGTGAGGGTGAGGAGTTTCCTGACTTTAGAAAGTAAATAACCTTAGTCTGTGGGCTGGCAGCTGTAGACAACATCCGAGGTTAGGGTGGTGTAAGGAACTTCACATGGCTGAAATGGTGAGACTGCAGCGGCTTCATGACGTGAAAAAGCATCTGTACCTATGGTAGATTACTAGGTACGTAAGCAGAGGATGGCTGATGTCTTGGATGATAACTGACCATAGTGCTAGAGACCCTGTAAGATTTCTTCCTTTGAATAAGTCACAAAGCAGCAGATGATCTTTTTGGATATGCACTGGATGCCTGTAGACTGTCCCTCTGAAATGTTTTAGAGACCAAACAACTGCTAAGGCTTCCCTTTGAGTGACACTATACGCTCAGCAGCACTGAGATCACGACTAGCATGCTCTTTTACTAGTTTCATCTTTGCTTGATCAATTTGCATTAATACTGCGCTGTAGCCTACACCGGTTGCGCCTGTGCAAAAAAGAAAAGGATACTCATGTTCAGAAAATGCCAAGACTGGAGAGTTAATGAGTTCTGTCTTCAGTGTCTCAAAGACATGAGACTGGTCAATAGACCAAACAAACGGTTATTTTTCTTAAGTAACTTAGAAAGAGGGATGATGATCTTTGAATAACCTTGAATAAATCGCCAATAGTAGCCACTCAGTTGAAGGAAACTCCATACATCATTAGTACTGCTGGGTTTTGAAAAGTTTGCAGCTGATTTAACGTTCTTCCCTGAGGTTTGAATTCCCTTATCATCAATCACATGTTCAAGATATTTGATTTTCTTACACAGGAAGCTGCATTTACTAAGCTTGACTTCTAGACCTGCCATTTTGAGGCGAATAAAAACTTGCTGTAATTTTCGAGATATTCAGAGGTTGATTCACAACAATGATGTCCTCTAGGTAAGCAAAAAGAGAATGGCCACTCATGTCACTGAATGTAGAATGAATAGGTCTCTTGAACAATGATGGAGCTTTTCTAAGACCAGAACTTAGGATGCCTTTTAAAATGAGATGGCCAGAAGGGGTATTAAATAAAGTTATGGGGAGTGGCGACTCTTTCATTTCTGCTCGCTAGTAACCATTAAGTAGGTCAAGAGAAATGAAAACGTTTTTCTCGCCGAGTAATTACAGTAAGTTTGTCAAGACTGGCAATGGGAATCGATCGGGTACAGTGACAGAGTTTACTTTACGGCAGTCAACTACGGCTCTGAACTTACCTACTTTCTTGGGGACTTAGGGGACTATTCCACCTCCTGTTTGAGTGATCAGTGGCGTCTTGTTCAAGCATATCCCGCATGATGCTGTTGGCCACCGTATGCAGAGTATGTGGCTGTCTATATTCTGGAACATGTACTGGCTGAGTACCGGGGACCAGTTCATTGGTATAATTTGCAAGATTCGCCTTTCCCATAAATTCACCAGATAGGGCCACAATAGGTCTGCAAAAGATCAAATAATTGTGATTTATGTTCAGGGAAATGATTAGCATCAATGCAAAGGCAATGTCAGCTGGAGAAGTCATAGTAGAAATCGTGGAATTTTCAGTGGGATATACACCATGTACGTCATCATCATCATCATCATCCATATCAGTTACAGAGAATGGTATATCGTGGTACACCTTCACTGCCGGTGGGTACCCCAGGAAATCGCCAGTCTTTGTACCATTCTTAATCGTTAGTGGGACATTGGTGACATTAAGTAGATAAAGATAACACAAATCATCCTGTAACATGGAAAACAAGGATGACTCATAAGTTAAACCATTCACAAATCATTTCCCGGGTAATATTAATGCATCCACTCATTATTTCGCTCATACAGTATGAAAAGAGACTTTCGTGAATTCGTGCGTCAACAGAACTCTGCACTGTTTTGTAACTGTTCTTTTCATCTCTGCATGTTGCAGACTTTTGAGGTAGTTACTGAGATGCTTATAAGTCAATTGTTGTGTCACAGTAGGAGGTCTCATGTGATACTGTTACTACATTCTCTTCGTTACTCTCTACTGCTGGCTATGGAGTAAGGGTTACTGTAGACTGTGTCTGGATTTACCCGTGAATGAACAGGATATCGGTATTCATTGCTGATACACTGAACCCATTTACTGTAATATTACCACAAGCAGGTGTCACCTCAGTTGAATGTTGAGCCAGGTGAATACCAATTAAAACACTTGCAGGATACCGAAGTTTGTTTGTGACACAGAACTCAGCTGTTGATGGATCTATTAATTCATCAAGTTGTATTTCAAGAGTTATCTTGCCCTTCACATAAAGTTCTCAGCCGTTAACACCCAGAGGTGAATGTCAGGTGGCTCAAGAATCCAAACCCGTTTGCTCTTCTTCTTAACACTGTCTAGGGAAGATTCAAATATTAAGTACAATAGACCCAGAACCCATAAAAAATGATGTAAGAGCGCCTTCACAGTTACCTAAAATAATTACACCTAAGTGAGACGGAGGACCAGTCTGGCGTATGGCAAGCTCAGTATTTTGTGCCATTATGAAGACTTCTGTTGGCTGTGGCGCCGGGCTTCCCCTGACCGTGTTGGCAAAGGCACGACACAGGCACAATGATGACGACTTTTGTGGTAGGTGCAATACATCCTACCGACTGATAGCGAGGGTGAGTTGCTATTGTACGCACCACTGGGAGACCGTGAAAGGGATGTACTACCTTCACACCCGGGTCCTCGTTTATCATGAAGTCTCTTATAACAGTGTTCTGCTCGATGACCTGAGCATCGACAATACCAACAAACTGTTTTAGTTAAACTTTTAGATCTGGCACAACCATTAGAGAATCTATTTTGTGACACAGGTGAAAGTGGTGTTACGTGAACGTTTTGTTTTTTTGGGTGGACGTGAAATGTGTTCTTGACCTTGAAGCTATGTTGGCAAGGGACTAGTAACTGGCTGAACTACGCTGATCATTTGAGTAGGTGTGATACGAAGTTTCACTTATATCTGTACAGCTAAAATGATTAAGTCATCACTAGAAAAATACTGAACCTCTAATGTAACAGCCAATTGTTCTGTGCTAAGGGAATATTGGAACATTAGGTAGCTAAATAACGTCACCACATTTCGAAGGATAGAGTGGTTTTACCCGGAATATCAGTTTCCACCCACTGACTGTTTCAAAGTACTTCTATAAAGCTCAGTACCTGTGGCGGTGGCAACATCTGCTGCTTCCACTAGTGTATTATGCTTGGGAGGAGTGTACTTATCCTGCCACGTACTTTGCAACACTCTGTATTGTACATTATTTTTTCTCTTGTATGATTTAAAAACTTTCTTAGAACAACTTCCCCAGATCATCTCTCATCCTCACGACTTTCTTTGTTTACATTGTCCATTCAAATGAACATTTCGTTTGTAAATATTTTATATATACAAACCCTCCTTTATTGATACTGTATATAATTTAATTTCGATAAGAAATTTTTCTCTTCACGTGTTCTCACTTGGTTTGATATTTTTGTTGTACCTATTTTTTTTCTTCTTTTCCTTCGTGACATCTCCTTACTTTAAGAAGTATAATTTACCTGAAGATAACATACATTTGTCCGGATATGAAAAAGAGTCAGGTTTCACTGAGGTAAAATACTCACACGATTGTCATATGCGTTTAAGAAACGGAAAGACGTACTCCCGAGATATCGTCCAAACAACTCAGTCACAAATACCTGTCTGTTGCTCAACTAATTTTTCCAAAGCATATTTTTCATACCCTACCCCCAGTACTTCACACATTTCTCAGCTACCTTCTGATAGTGAATCACTTTCCTTATCCTCTCCTACCACTCCCAGCATTTGTGTTACAACTTTACCAAGAATTATTGCTCTTCGCATCCCTTCCTCTTCTACTTCTATAACACTGGCAGCTCAGCTTACAACACCTCCTGCATCTCAGACGATCATCTTTGGAGATGCATCAATAACTAAATTCACGGTTATGAATCCTGCTAATAGTAATTATGATTTTATTAGTGATGCGCCATCTGCAGTTACAAACAAAGGCCCTACAACAGACAATGCTAAGACTGCATGCCTTAGAAGCTGGCTAATTGATGACTATTCAAGGATGGGTTCCTTCAAAAAATGTAGATTCTTGGAGATGTTTACTTCCTTTGATGAATGATGTACCAGATTTATAGATTTTTCTTTGTAACCACACGAAAGAAGGATGCTTGATGAACATCTACAGACTGTTGCAGAGCACTCTGTCAGCATGTCATGAACAATTAGAAACATTTGTTTCAGTTCGGAAGCACAGGATAGGTTGCTGAATATTCACCATAAGGTACTAGATATTAATGCCACACATATAAATGAAATGGGCACCCAACCGAACAAATTTTTGGATATCTTAGAGAAATTGAATGATAAGATTAATGTTGTCACAGAAATATTGTACATCAGCTTTGAACATGAATCATACTCTCTGTTTCTCCATTCATTAATGTTACAAGAAGAGGATTATATTCAACTGTTAGTAGATGCTATCAGTGGTCATGTTACCATAGACCATGTCCCAGTGTCAGATATTCGTTTAGGTTTTGAATGGCCTCGCACTAATATTGTTCTTGATCCTATTTTTCCTTTCTCAAGTCAAGAATTGTATTATCCTATACTAGAAGCTATGTTCCTTTCCATGACTATCATGGTCCACATTCCTGTTCGTCCCACAGTATCCTTTGATCTCTTCTAATTCTCTTCCCTCTACCTTTTAGTGGCTCTCTTTACACTGGATATGTGTACTCCTAATTCATTCTTCTGTCTCACTGCCATATGCCTGTGGCTTTTATCAGGATCGATCTCTTATACTCGTGTTCGTCCGTTGCTCAGTCCCTTCGTCTCTGTTTTGCATTCCTCATTAATATCCTTCCTATTACAGCTACCTCTTGTGAGAATGCTGTAGTCCATAATCTTTCAGTCAAGACTATTTCTTCTGCATGTTCTTCCACACATGCTCCTAACACACCCATTTTCCATACTCATTTTGACCATGTAAATTACTTTTATTTTCGTAAACCATCACTTGTTGGTGTTACCTGTCCAAATATCTCAAGTCAATCGAAGCCTCTGGTTTTGACATTGCCACAAACTAATGCTAAATCATGTCAGATTCTCTTTCTACATGCCCAGCACGCCAACACTATGCTATCCATTCAACTAACTTTCATATCTTTGCACCTATAAATATTTCTTCTTTTTTGCTCATTAGTAATGTAATTATTACCTCTCCTCAGCTAGACATGATTGGTTATCTAAACAATACTGACTTTGTGAGTGTGCAAATGTCTCAGTTTCTTCATCATTCTTTTATGAGCCCTCATTTTGCATATCCGTCTATTGCATTCACCTTAGTAGGACTATTATCATAGTGTTTTTTGTCCGTTGCTGTCTTAAACGTATGGGAAAAAGGCTTCATGAAATTAGGATACAAAACAAATAAAGAAAAATGGTGAAACTTGTAAAATCTGAAAGTGACGAAAAAATTACCTGACCACCGAAGTTGAAAAAAACTGAGTGAGAACATTACACCCCACTGCCCAGAGACAACCACTGACTGCACCAGCGTCAGCTCCACCTTTGCTATGCAGCGTAGATTTGTGTGAAGACGTATGTACATCCAACTAATGATGTGAACATTATTTGGTTACTATGAAATTTTATTCTCTCTCGAAGCCATTGTTAATCCTTTATAACTAGCTATTATATTAATGTAACATTCTTATCCATCACTAAAACATACATCAGGAGTTTTATTCTTGTCTTATAACCATCTTCAAGGTTTTGTATATTCACTAATCTTGTTATTACTCACTTTATAATTACTTACCCAGGTCACCATATTCTTAACTGATCTAATTATCATTCTCTTCTCTGAGTATACTAATTTAGTTGAACATATCCGTATTAACTAGTATGCTCTTATTATTAATATAGGGCATACTGTACTGTCATATAATTTTGTTATCCACTGATATTATCAATGTTGTTTGTTATTAATCTCTACTTCTATTACATGTCGAGAGACATCTGATATACCAAGGGGGAGACAAATGTAATATGCAGAGTAAGTGAGTGGATGATTGGTGCTGAGTTTTGATGACCCAGGTGCTTGCTTGAATGCGCTGACTGTTGCTGTCAGTTTTCTGTCACCAAATTTGCAAACTAAAGAAGACAGCTCTCAGAAGACTGTTTTATGTGTTTGCCTCCGAGAATTCCATAACTCATAGTAACATGATGGTAAACTGAAGCTCAGTTACTTCTCTTCCCACAAAATGAGGAGAAACAGAGAACAACTACTTTTCCGAGAGTGTAGCTCGGCCTTTGACCAATAAAGTACAAAGTCGTCGTGTTTTTTTTTTTTTTGGGGGGGGGGTAAATAACACTCATTCTTGATGGAACATCTATAAGTCTACATCTTACATAGTGGCCTGATGGTTTTTACCTTTATAAAGTGACAGTCTTCATTAACAGTTTTCATTAAATTTCTTCGTTGTGGAACCAATATTGCAACATGATTATAATAATAATAATAATAATAATAATAATA
>JAGKTI010005238.1:0-14348 GCA_018397915.1 Birgus latro | reverse complement strand
CACTTTGAATTCAGAATTTTGTAGTTGGGTTTGTTATTATCATCTTGTTGTACTAAATAATAATGTATATGAGCTTAGGTAAAGTCTGATTAGGGATTATTGTCATTCGTAGCCGCGAAATTTATTTATTTTCACTGGCGCCAGATCACGTAGACCAGACAACTGCGACACATGGTTACAGTTCATTAAAACTCGTGAGTTTAGGCTTCGGTAAAAACTGTCAGACCCATGTGACTGCCACAAAATTTGAAACATCATAAGTCAGTTTGTCTAAGTAAGAGGAAAGAGAAAATTCCTTGTTGCAAGTTCCTTGATGATTGTTATAGTAAGTAAACTGGCCTGCGAAGTAATAGCCAAAGCCAGCTCCGGCGTTGGGACGACAACAGCAAGCGAGCGCGTCTCCTAGACCTATGTTCATTGTGAGTCCTGATGGCGTGGCGATCAACAGGTCAGTTGAGAGTGTCCTTAAATCCCCCCCTTCTCTGTCTCAATAATAGATCTTCTATATATCTGTATATATAGTAAGTTGACTGATGATATTCCCCAACTTCTCTTCTATATTGATTGTGAGTCCTGACGGCATGGCGATCAACAGATTGCGTGTGTAAGTAACATCGAGGCCCCAATACGGTCTTCGCTGGAGATACACGGTGCTACTGGCCAAAGCCCTTACACAGTCCCCCCCCCAGTTCATTTTTTTCTTCATTGTGGTCGATTATGTATTCGTATGGTCCACTTGGAAAAGCCTTTTCTTCTAAAGTGAAGTATTCTAGATAAAAGCGAGTGTGTTTTATGAAGTCGGATTTCCTAACATACAGGGTATTGCAAGCGCTGTGAAATTTTAAATAGAATCATTCTTGTGCAACCGATCATATACATAAATATGTTAAAATGTGTTAACCTATGGAAAATTAGGGTGAATATACTAAATCTAGAGTAATCTTTGGTGATAAGATGTGTGCTGGGAATTAGATCTGCGAGTCCATTAGAGACCGTGTGCAAGTCATGCCAGAATTTGAAATATTCTTTTCTCTTTATTTGTGTACCTCGTGTTAGGTTAAGAGGTCAAGTTATATGTATACTTAATGTATGTAAATTATTGATCGGGCGTATAATTCATCTGTGTGCAGTATTATCAACATCTTGTTGAGTGTAGAAGCCTAAGGATCTTATCAGTGGTGGTGTTCACTCGATTAATAAGTTTTGTACCGTGATATGTGAGTCAGCCTGATTTATTTTCTGTGGAGAAGAGAACATTATTTTTCCCAGTTATTCTGGAGGAATCAGAGACTGAAGTATAAACTGTGTACTAGTTTCTATTGTTCGAAGGTTAATTTTATTTTATGTATGTTAAGGTTAGTAAATCATAGATAATCATTTTTCTTATGTGTTTGATCTAAACTCTTCTGGGAAGTTGATTGTGAGATCGAGTGGCCCGCAAGGTATGTTACTGTCTATGGAATTCACGCACTCTAATACCTGGGGTGATGCATGTAATCATTACCTCTTACAGTTCAAGTAATACTGGAATGGCGTTAAATGTAATCTCCAGTTCACTCAAAATACTCACACTCTTCATTTAGGAAAAATGGTTTGCTTGTTGAAAAGCGCAGGAAAGTGAAGTTACTGAAATTACAATAACAAAAGAGAACAGAACTTTACCCAACATAGCACATTAAGCTTATACTGTATATTAGCGCCAGTGTGATGGTGTAGTGGTGTTAGATTAGCTACAAGTAACGAACTGAACTTCATTCTATCTGTTCTTGCTTTCTGACCAACATTATGCTTATGTTGCTAAATTTTTTTTTATACAAGCCGATGTATCATCTCACATCCTTCGGTAAGTTCTATTTTCCATGAACATCCTTTGTTTCAGAAATCGAAATAAATCTAAGCCAGGGAGAGAGAGAGAGAGAGAGAGAGAGAGAGAGAGAGAGAGAGAGAGAGAGAGAGAGAGAGAGAGAGAGAGATGTGAGTGTGGTTGGGGGGAGAAAAGTTCAAGGAATACGGTAATTATATCAGGGTGAAAATCGCCTGACATGCTTTACAGAATCACAGGGGAGCGACCTGGAAAATATGTCTTGTAAAACAGGGGATAATTTTACAGGCCGAGGTTCAGTGAGATAGTCATCATCATTATCATGTTAATTCATTCTAATTTTACAGGCTGAGGAGCATTTCCTGTGGTTTTCTGAGACAGCCAACACCACCAGCTTATTTAACCTAATCTGAGTAGGTTAGATAATTCGCAGGCCAGTGTGGAAAAAGATGGGATAGACCTGCGTCCAACAAAGGGCTGATTCAGGCACCTGCTGTTGATGATGATGGTAGTGATTTTTATAATGATAACTATACTAACGTAATTTAATGCAACTAACATTAACCTAACTTAGCCTAAAAGTGAAGGTGTTACAGGCTGAGTTGCATTTTCTATGGTCAGTCAACACAAACACATCTGCTTTGACCCCTTTGCGGCAAAATGGCTAACCTGACTTCATTTAACGAAGCCCAGCACAATATATCCTGACAACCCAATCTATCGTAAGGGTGGTTTTAAAGAAGTGAGATGAATTTCCCATAGTCCAACACCAACATACTGCATTTATGATGGCTCATTGTCGATAGCTTAGGTATTCGTTGTGGTCAGTCGAGTTTGAGTGTGCGCTGTCAATCAAGTATTCCAGCTCTTGATACCTCCCTTTGGTCACTGATTGACATAAAAGGCAACAGGTCAAAACGTGCTACACACTCCAAGTTAAGTCCTTCAAATAGGGACAACATCTCACCTCATGACATGGGAATACATGATGCACAACTGTATCCTTCCCACTGGCATTAGTTATTCTTATACAGATTTTCCTCGGCAATTTATGTTGCATATTGTACCTCTAAATCCATTTGCATACTAATGCAAGATATATCGATTTTTAAAATATATCAAAAGCAGTGAAGAAACTATTAAGGTGTAATATGCAAAATAAATAAAGATTCAATGCCACTGAAAAAATAGCTGTTTCCTAAAATCCCTTATAGTGTTCTGACAAACATGAGACTCGTTTTTTTCAATATGACAGATGAGAAGAAGAGATGGTGATGTTGATGGGAGGAAATGACAAATTAAACATCTTTAGATGTATTAGGAAGTGACTACAGAACTGAATATTGGTTGGAGAGGATAGGCGATGTGCAAGAAAGGACAGATGAACAACTACAGATGAGAAGGGCAAATGAATATGGATGGAATGGAAAAAAATTCAAGGAGAACAGAGAAATGAGGAGAGGCATAGGACAAGATGACTAGAGTCGGAAACTGGTTGGAGGGAATGGATGTTGAGAGAGATGGGTGGGTACAGGCGGAATTACAGATGAGAATGACTCTGAAGACAATGGGGAGAGAACAATAAAGGAGAACAATGAAACCAGAGGTAATGACAAGACGGCTGATAGTTGACAAGGGATATCAAAGAAAAGAAGTTGGATAGGAAAAGAACAGCGGAAGTAATATAGATGAGGACTGTTAAGGGTGGAAGAAGAGAGGAATATACTGTATAGTTTTAAAGAAATGAGGATAGTTATTGAAAAAGATATCTAGAGTTGTAAATTGGATAGGAGATGAGATAAACAGATGAGAATGTCAGATAATGATAGATGGAAGGAATCGGATATAACGGATGAGGGAAAGCAAAGAGAATAATATAAATTGGAGAAAGTGTAGAACATGACGGCTAAAGCTCTGAAAACTTATTAAAGGGGAAGGAAGATGCAAAAGAAAAGAGGGTAAGAGGGGGACTGCAATGCAAAAGGCACATAAAGATAAACGAGAAAGGAATTACTTAAATAAAATGAAAAGAAATGGGACGAGATGCGGAAGAAAATGGCTAGAGGGTTGGAATTTGCTTATAACGTAGATGTGGGAGAAAATAGGCAACAGAGGGGTTCAGGAGAAGAACTACATACTTCAAGTGACAAATGTAGGCAGAGATAAAGGATACAGATAAAAGGCAAAATAGAAAATAGGAAGTATAAGACAAGTAGGCTAGAGGGTTTGCAATTAGTTGGCGACGAGGGAAGTTGGACAAGAAAATGAGAGCATGAGAGGAATTACAGATGAGAAGGACAGATTGAGATGGAGGGAAGGGCAGGGGTAAGGGGAGAGAGAGTTAATTAAGGTAGCGTGGGAGTGAGATGAGGATTAAGGGTGAGGGGAGGGACATGGGATTATTCAAGGACCAGACAGTTAGACAGACAGACAGACTTAAGAATGAGGGGCGAGGAATTACAGGGAAATCAGGGACTACGATGATGTCCGATATTCCGATTATCTCTACCATATTTCAATTAATCTTTTGGAAATCATGACAATATAATGGCTAAAAACAATCTGCATTAAACTCCTCTACTCGTATTGAAAGGTGAACCCTAAACTACATAAAATAGTTCCGTGGTAGAAATTATGAAAAAAAAATGCTCTGAATATGATGGGATTAGATCAGAGTTGGTCTAATGTGGCAAATGATCAAATGATACACTGGGTGACGCACCAGTCAAAATTACAGATTGATTCATACATTACACGCATTGTTTGTCGTTATGCAGCAGTCTCTTTTGTGTCATGGAGACGGCTTCTTTAACATTACCATTTTCAGTCCTGCATCATTTTGTGTTACCCATAACCTTGGTCATGATATACTGAGACTGATTTTTAAAAAATCTATGGATCTCATGGTTGATTAATATGTTATAAGATGATCAATATGTATGCACTCTTCACATCACTAAACTGAGCTGTTCCCGCACTAGTCAAGATTCAAGGGTGCGATAAATGGGCCACCCTGTGTTTTACATTGAAGCTACGTTATACAGTGTAAGTGAGAGAAAAAAAATACTCAGTACTCAACATTTTCCTTCATTCTTTCATTGCTCTTCCTTACTCCACCCATACAACCATTTTGTATTTAGTATGGATGAAAGGTGTTTCCTGCTTATATCTGTTCCTCCGGCAGTAGAACCGGGGACTTCAAAATTATTATTGAAGTCATATTCAGCAGGAAGAGTGAAACTAGGAAATATCGATTGTTTGCCTTAATATCCCTCATTCAGTCGACAGGTTAATATGTAAGCCTTCCTCTTCATTTTGGGGGTACTGGTGGTGTAAACAAAAGCACACCTCGCACGCATCCGAGCTGTCCTTGGTTAGATTCCCAGGCCAACCACAAGTCCTCTATGCCAGTCTTTTCACACTCACAGCAGAACTGAAACACGGACCAGGATTTGTAATGTAATGATTGTGTACTGCGGGATGGGAATTATTATTTTTCTTTACTTTCTTTGTCAGTCATGCAATTTTCATTCTCCTTAGCCCTTCTCCTCCCTGTCTTCACTAAACCCCCTAATCCCATCCCTCTCATACCAATGCCATTCAGCATAACTGGGTGTTGTCTGAGCAGAGTATGTATGCCATCATAAATGTTTGACTGCATTGTTTACACAGGAGTTACGAATATTTGTTATACATTTTATGTTACTGCTGAATGGAATTATTGTTATTATTGTTGTTTCAGTTATTTGAATGTTAGATTTACTTTTGTAAGTGAGGCATGATTGTGTGGAGATGTTAGGTGAAGCTAAATGAACATCCTACATTTACCCCTTTCTCCTCCAAATCGTCACACGTTTCTACTCCATCCCCGCACCCTTCCTTTCTTACATTATAAGGAATAGACTGCAGCACCAGTCGAGCAGAGCAGTACTTCCAAGGTGGATGGAAAGCTGATGACAGGGAGAGCAGGAGCTCCCGTTTCATCGGCCCTCAGGTCTAGTTCCTGACCATCCCCCTTTGCTAAAATTTTTCAGTGTCTCAGTAACACAGAGAGTAGGCCAGCATGCTCTCCAGTACAAGTTTCTCTAACTGTCAACACCAAACTACACACATGCTACACACTATACTTCCTTTTTAAAATTCGAAAAAAATGGCGTCCAAACACCTAGCCTCGTAGACTGCGGGGGGGGGGGGAGGTCATAAATGCCCCCACCATCTGCCCCTCTCCCGGTAACGACTCTACAGCTGCCTGGAACCACTGTCTGAGTCTCTCCTACTTCATTTCTGCAACATTCGCGGTCTTTCCTCGAACTTTCGATGTGTTGAACACCACCTCTCCGCATCTAACCTCACTTTCTCTTCCTCACCAAGACTCAGCTGTCTGAGGCAACTGACAGCAAACCCATTTCTGTATCCTCCTACTTTCTCTATAGTCATTTCAAAGCCAAAGGTGCTCTCGTGTTCCTGAATTTGATTCTTCTGAATTCTCTACTCTCTGGCTTCGGCTTTCCCGTCATTCTCTGACTAGATATATATGCGCTGTTTACTTATCTCCTAATTCTACTGACTATCAAAAATTCTTTGACTATCTTAATTCTGTGATGGAACACATTCCATACATTTCTTTCTCTGAAATCTCCATTCTAGGAGATTTCAATGTTCGCCACCACCTTTGGCTCTCATCTCCTTTCACTGATCCAACTGTTGAACAAGCCTACATCTTTTCTATTCTTAATGACCTAGAGCAGCTTCTACAGCACCCTACCCGTATCCCTAACCGCCTTGGAGAGAGTTCCAACATACTTGACCTGTTCATAACAAGTAATCCTTGAGCTTACACTGTTAATCTTTTCTCTCCGTTGGGCTTCTCCGATCATAACCTTATTACCTTAACCTGTCCTATCGCTCCGGCACCGCCTGTGGACCCTCCAAAGAAACGCCGCCTGTGGCACTTTGGAGCTGTGGATTGGGAGGTCCTCAGGCAGTACTTCTTTGATTTTCCTTGGAATGACTATTGCTTCCATGGCCGTGAGCCATCTGAGTGTGCCTTGCGCATTACAGAGGTTATTTTTTCGGGCACGGAAGCATACATTCCCTCTCATATCCTCTGACTAATGCAAGAAAGCCTTGGTTTAATCACGCTTATTCTAATGCTGTCCGCAACAAGGAGAGGGCCTTTGTAGTGTTTGATGAGCACTGGCTACCAAAACTTACTATAGCTTTAGAAAACAATATCTATTTCTATGTCTATCTATGTATCTGTATCTCTACTCACCAACATGTGGTGCTCTGCAGAGATTGTATGTAGGGTGAGAAGTGCTTGTAAGTGTGAGCGTTGTGTTGGAGTGGCTTTGGATGTGCGTGTAGTCTGTGAACCAAGTGTAATCAGACTTCCTAAGCCGTCTGGGTGCAAGCATACCAGTGTGCGACACTAGTTCAACCACAGCACCTCTTGTGTCTGCCAAAGTGGTAAGTGGCTCGGTGAACGCTTCCCAAAGTTTTTACAACTTTGACGGGAGGCGAACCCGCGTCCACCAGCGTGTAAAAAGCACACTCTACCACTGTACCAAGAAGCTCTATTAGATTTTATACTCAAACGATAAACAAACAAAAAAATCAGTCTCCTATGCCCTTGAAGCTGGGTCTACGTTGCCAGTGATGATCTACAGAGGTAGATCTAGGTACACACCTACTGATTAGACCAGACGATGGTGGTTGGATTCACTAGCTGGTAAACCATGTTTGAAATAACATAATTAACACGTAATGATCAACAGTTAACCTTCTCGGGAACCATAAGTTTTTTTTTATGTTTCAAGGACATGATCAAAGAGAATGGAGCGAGGGCAGACCCTACTGATGCACAAAGAAAAACATTCCCATGGATTTTATTTGCCCTCAGAAATTGGTTATATTGGTATAAATTGTATGCCATCGTCTTGGATGATGTTTATACGATAAGCTAATAAAAACATACAAAACTAGTGAGTAAAATTACAGAAATGCAGTGAGAATAAAGCTGTTCAAAAGTAGTGTTGAGAAGCAGGATTTGCTACTTAGGTAGTGCTGGAAAGTTCTCGTAATTCTTGTAGATTGGTTACGACTTACGAGTCAGAGATGCCAGTTGGCCAGCTATTTGGGAGTGGAGGTATTTTGTAAGTTGTACGTTAATTTCTGTGCTCTTTTTCTCCATTTTTTTTTTATGTATGTGATTGTTTGTTAAATTACTGTATGTAATTTTATCTCTGTTTATGTGGTCAATAGTTTAGTGTTGCACAGTGTAAGAAAGCTCTGGATATTTGGACGTTTCCGAGCTGGCAATTGTTGCTTCTCCGAGAATGTAGTAGATCATTTTAGTATATAAGAATATATACTATATATAAAGATGCGGAAGGGACTAGAGGGGTTCTCAGTTCAGTTTGATTTTAGTTCAGTGTCACTTCAGAGAGACTGAGACAGTTGGTAGAGGAGTTTGGAAGGGTGTGTGAAAAGAGGAAACTGAAAATAAATGAGAATAAGAGTAAAGTGATGAAGTGTACGAGGTTGATAGATGGTAGGAGGATGAATATAGTTTTGAATGGTGAGTTGCTTGAGGAGGTTGAGTGTTTTAAGTACTTAGGGTCACATGTTGCTGCGGATGGAAGAATAGATGCAGAAGTGAAGTTTATAATGAATGAAGTTGGAAAGGTGCTGGGAGGAATGAAAAAAGTGTTTGGATGTCGTTCACTCAGAATGGATGTAAAGAGAAGGCTGTATGAGGGTGTTGTGGTACCGACTGCATTATATGGGGCTGAAACATGGAATATGGGTGTAGCAGAGAGGAAAAGTTTGAATATAATGGAGATGAGGTGTCTGAGGAGTATGTGTGGAGTGACGCGTATGGATCGAGTGAGAAATGATGAAGTGCGAAGGAGAACTGGAATTGTTCGGGAGATGGCTGATCGAGTTGAACAGAGGGTGTTGCGATGGTTTGGGCATATGGAGAGAATGGATAATGAGCGATTGGTGAAAAAGATAACTAGATCTGATGTGAGAGGTGTAAGGCTGAGAGGAAGACCACGAATTGGATGGATGGACAGTGTGAAGAGAGCGTTGGATGTGAGAGGGTTGTCTGTGGAGCAAGGAAGAGTGGCTGTGCGTGATAGAAATGAATGGAGAGAAATTGTGAATGAATAAATGATGACGCAGCCCTGAGGGGATATTCTCCTGCATTTTGTCTGATCAACTGATCAGGTCAGGTGCAGGTAAGGGGCTGGATCCATTATGATGTGGCAGGGGTAAACCAGCTTTGCTGTCGGGCCCTGCTGCGGATGTCACTGACTGCACTGAGTAGTTGACCCTCGTGTGGTCTGTCCCTTCTCCCCTTTAGGGCTAAGATGCGAATGAATGTGTATGAGTGGATGAGTAAATTGGTAGTGTGTTGACATGTCTCGGCTACCTCCCTTTTTCTTGGGGGAAGCAGCCTAGGTATATAGATAGATAGATAGTCACTTCAGTTTCGCACTTCACGTGAAAACTTAATTTTTGGTCAATATTTTTGCTCAAAGTTACATAATCGGTATCTCTTCAGTCCAAAACTTATAATGACACTAACTGCATCAGCAAGCACTTTTCACACAATTTGCCTCATCATTCCCAAGAGGGTTAATATTTCATTAATGTATTGTTCACACATCCCGGTGCTGTAAAGAGGAATGACATTTTCTGGAACCTCAGTAAGAATATCGATGTCCCTGGGAGATACTTGCCATTTTTTTTAGTAAACCACCTGTACTAATGTTTTCGTGAAACCACATCACTCTTTGTCAATTTCTTCTTTCAGTTTACTCACAGTTCCATATCAGAAAAACTAGGCAATGTACCCATGCCCACCATGGCGTCTAGCTCGCCCTACATCTTCTTGGTGACGTCTACATTTTCTGCCAGTAGTTTGACTCTCATACTGAGGGTGGAGGACGTGGTCTCCATTCCTGCCACGAACATATCCCACAACAGAGCCATCAGCCGCTCCACTAACGCAGGCACCGCCAATTAGAATCGCATTATGAGTGACTTTGGACAACTTGATTAATTTTTCACGTTACACTGCAGTATCCTCATGTTTGTTAATGATACAAACTATGCCATTGTTAAAAGCAATAAAAATAACATACAAGGGAATGTTCAGGTGTAATGTACAAAATTATATCGCTAAGGAAGTGATGCTACAAAGGTGCTTCACTGCCAGTCTTCATGTTTTTGTCCATAGTTAGGATAAATCGCCAATTTTGATCAGTTTATACAGTGTCTATAAGCCCGGAGTCGGACACAGTAAAATAGAGATAGACAGACAGACAGACAGACAGAAAGAGAGAGAGAACTGAAGGGTGCAACTGCACTCTACAGTTGGTTTAAGGGCTGCACATTTGACCTTACCCTGTGACCTTCACCCTCAACTAATGTTTTCAAAACAGAATCATATTGTTTACTATTTGCGTGACCCTCAACCCATCATCCAAGTCTGGTCCAAATTGAGGTAAAACTGTTTGAGTTGACATATACCTATGCTTTTGATCCTTGAGCTTTTATTCTTAAAACTGGCCTCTTCACCCTTGCCTGACTTTCAGCCTTTCCACCAAGTTTGGTACAGACCAAATCAAAGCTGCTTGAGTTATAAAGCCAAGCATCTATCCTTTTACTGTGAAACACACCACTGAATGATTATTCACAGGGCTGAATCACTTTATCATTGCTATATCCTAAACCCTTCCACCTAATCGGATACCATTTTTCAAAACTGACCTTTTCATGTGACCTTGACTTTATTCTGTGGTTCTAAAGAAGGTCACCCATCGAAGATCCTCAGACATTCCAACAAGTATATTTTTTAAGCCGCCCCGTCCCTCCGATGTACGATGCACGTCACCACTTTTTTTCACACTCAGACCCACCGACGTGCATCGTACGTCACTCAATTGCAAGGCCTGTCTTTTGCACATTTTTCAAGATTCGTGGGTGATTTTTGGTACGTAGACGCAGGACACCTTCCTCTAGCCGCCACCAGGACTGCGTGTGACCCGAGCTCACCTATGACTCGGCCACTCACCTTGTAGCAGTGACGCAGGACAGACATGGCATGGCGAGGTGTCTCTGACGTGGAAATTCGGGCCGTCCTCGACACTTATCCAGCTGAGGAATTCACTGGGAAAGTGACTCGCACCTGGACGATGATGCCCACGATGAATATTTCGTGCTTCCGGCTGAAGAGACGAGCAGCAGTGACAAGGAGGTGCCATCACCTAGGAAGTGGCAGTATGTTATACATCATCAAGCAGGCCAGGGTAGAGCACGAGGACGTGAACGCACCTCTGTCCAGCCTGTTCACGAAGGGTCAGACGAGGGCGAGGGCGAGGACGAGGGCGGAGCATGTGGACGTGGTCTTCCCACGTAGTTGGGCTTCGAGCGAATCTCGCCACGTGGAACAGAAGGAACGAGGCGGCATAAGAAGTATGAATCTATTTCCTTGTTTGGGGATGGCAGAAGTGTAGGGGCGGGAGTGAGAAGTGTTGAACGTGAAAATGGTGGTGTTAGGGAGGGAGGTGATGCACTCCCACGTGGTGCACATGGGCGGCAGGCAGGTGAGGTGGAGCCGCTCCCCAGTACATCATTCGCCCCAAAGTATTCCCACGCTCCCTCTCCACTGCCCTGTGATGTAGAGAAGGGGCGGGACTGAGAATTGTGGAAATTAAAAGTAGTGGTCAGGTCAGATCACATGAATGTCGGAGGCAGTGCCTTTACAATGGCGCCTCCTTTAGCAGCTTTATATTTGTTTCAGTCGTTTAGCTCCCTTATCTTATTTGTTCTCATTTTCCAAAATTTGTATAAAGTTTCTTTCTTATGTTATATATTTTTGTCACAGGGAGGTAGGTCACACGCTCCCACATGGTGCACCTGGGCGGCAGGCAGGTGAGGTGGAGCTGATCCCAAGTACATCATTCGCCCCGCAGTCTTCCCAATCTCCCTCTCCACAGCCCCGTGATGTGGGGAAGGGGGCAAAAGCGAAAGCTAGCGGAAAAGGAAAAGGGAGAGGGAAGAGGACCGCGAGTGGGGAAGGGCGCTGCTCTCCACATCCCCAACCCCCCCCACCCTCTCCTCCACACCCTGACTAAGGGGATGATGGTGCTGACAGTGATCTGTCGTAGGCATGGGAGGACGGGAGTGATTTCGAACCCGCGATTCACCCCTCTACAGAGGAGTGGCTGTCTGGCTGAACTGCTCCACATATCCACCAAGGCTCGAGCAGGGTGGATTTCTTCCACCTGTACTTCGTTGAGGAGTTCGTGGAGGATATAGAGAAACAGACAAACATCTTTGCCAGGAGGATCCACAGTGACAGTGATATAAGTGAGATGTTCCTATTTTTTGCCCTGGTGCTATTGGTGGGTATAGTAAAGAAAGGACAAATTCCGGCTTTCTAGCCTACTGACCCCATTACTTACACACTTTTTTTCAGTAAAGTTATGAGTTAGAATAGGTTTCAATACATTCTCAGCCGACTCCACTTCTTTGATGCAGACGACCCTGCAAATGCAAAGAACACTGATAAAATGAGGAAAATTAGGCTTGTTTTTGATCACCTATAGGAAACGTTCCACTCGTCATTTTATCCTTACAGAGACCTCGTCATAGACATGTTGTGGAGAGGCAGTATTTCCTTTCACCAGTATACACCCAGCAAAAGATACCGTTTTGGGTTCAAGATCTTTGTTATGTGTAACTTTAAAACTGGTTATGTGCAAGACATAGTCTTGTACACCGCTGCATAATCAGACATAACAGAAGATCGGAGAATAGGACTCTCAGGGGCTGTGGTAAAAACCATGATAGAGCAGTACCTTCATCGTGGTCACGTCTTGTACTTGGACAACTGGTACACAAGCCCTCTTCTTGCTCAGTATCTCCGCCGTCATGACACCGGTGTCTGTGGCACTATGAAGAGAAGCTGACGTCGCATGGTGCACCTCGACAGGAAACTCGACAGGAATGAGGTGGTTTTCTTTAAGGCGAATAACATCCTTGCCAATGTATGGAACCACAAGAGAGAAGTTTCCCTCCTTTCGACTGTACACCTCCCCTTGATGCACCGCACAGACTCCGTGGAGTACAGAGGCCAGAGGAGGGTCCACGTCCGGAAACCAGAGTCAGTAGTGGACTACAATGTGAAAATGAGCCAGGTGGACCAGTCTGATTCAATTATTTTCAGTGTGGAATGTGCCAAGACCACGTTGAAGTGATACAAGAAACTGTTCTTTCTCCTCCTTGACATCGCGGTCCTCAACTGTAATTACCTCCACGCCCTGACCACTGAAAAATCTGAGACCTTCGAAGGGTTTGTGCGAGAGCTCTCCTGAGAAATCATCGGGAAATATGCTGAGGAAAGGACCCACCTCACTACCAGCGTCGCCACTGCCGCCCAGACGCCCCTGCATCTCTCAGGACATGTTCCCGCCACCATCCCCCCTACTCCCACCCGTCCACGACCACAGCGCCGCTGTCATGTGTACAGGAGCTCCACCATCAGAACAAGCACAGGTAGACGAGACACGAGATTCGAATGTGTCGAGTGTAATGTCGGCTTGTGCCTTGAGCCCTGCTTCAAGCAGTATCACACCCTGCTACATTATTGATACTGCTGGTATACCTGTATACTCTAGGTAAGGCCAGTGAATATGTGATACAGTGAATTCATGTATATGCGTGATAAGTGTTTGAAAATGGTAATAATCTGTGGAAAAGAAGATTGAATTTTGGAAAATAGAATGCAATAATGTTTCCTTGCGATAATAATGCGCTCACTATCATACCAAGTCATGTAATATATGTGCAATTAGTGGTAATATTCTTTGGAAATAAGTATAATGGAAATTGAGGAATACAAAGTAATACTGCGTGCTTGCCAGAATATTACACTCGGCATGTAAATATGCGATAAAATATTGCTCACAATACTAGTAAGGCCGGTCAATTTGTGATAGCAGTTTCTGAAGTTGAAAATTGGTAAAATCTTCGTGGAAAACTATAATTCAAGTTGAAAATAGAAAAGAAATACTGTGTGCTTGCAAAAACATACGCTCAATATTACTGCACAGTAAGGTATTTTTTTTTTTTATGCATGGAAGAAGGAACCAAAGGCCACGGGCCTGCATACTGTTCCTTCCAAGAAAAAGCAAAAACAGTACAAAAGAGAGCCAAATTCAAGATCCGTTCAATTCGAGATGCCTGGACACACTGCGTTTGAAAGACTGGAGATCATAGGAAGTAGGAAATACAGACAGAGGAAGACAGTTCCAGAGTTGACCAGTTGCATAAATAAAAGACTGGGAGTAACGGTTAACTCTTGCATTAGAGAGTTGGACAGAAAAGGGATGAGAGTTTGTTGCTAGACGGGTACTACGTGCCCGTCGTAGAGGTGGAGGGATGCAAGCAGACAGTTCAGAGGAACAGTGACCATTGAAGTAGCGATAGAAGAGAGATAAAGATGCAACAG
>JAGKTI010005237.1:32887-46144 GCA_018397915.1 Birgus latro | reverse complement strand
TTAATGCTTCACAGTTAGAGTCTTTTGAGGAAGGGACCATACTCACATCCCTATGGTTCTGCCACGACGTGCAAAAGTGCTTTTAAGCCCCGAACTCATATATCGTGACTGTTGTTTTAGAAAAATATCATGGGGACTCCTGATATAACCATATTGCATATTGTGTTTAAATTTATTTTGCCCAATGCACATTTTTTACTTAGAAAGGCATAGAAATCGTTACGTCGTGTTTTTCATCACTTGTTGCACGGAACTTCTCCGTTAGCAGCGTTTGTTGTTCCTGAACCCAGTGACGTCCTTATAGCTGATCACAACATCCACCATCATCCATCAACCACTGTTAGCAGAAAGGTCGCCATGTGCCACCTTCGCCTCTCCACCAGTTCCACCAAATACTATGATACATACCAGCTTCGTTTCGTTTAGTGTAACTAAACTCTACCACTCACGCATCCACTCAACACCGCTACACCGCACCAGCCCTGGCCTCCTCACCCACCCTTATTACTCCCTCACCTGGTTTTTTTTCGACCCCACTCGATGGGCCATCAAGGGCTGGCAAGCTGCAACAGCGACCTCCTTTGAAGTTGAACATCCCTTCTGCTACTAAACTTACAGGCGTTTCGAGCTCCTGGGAAATCGTGCCATCCACATGACTAACTAGTAAAAAAAAACAAGAAAAAAGATAAAAGCGTTGGGTTGTGAGGTAAAAAAAAAAAAAAAAAATCTCCACAACGGATTAGCCTCGCGCCTTACAACCATCGTGACTCAAAGTGTACTTAGTTTCCGTACCCTTTACTTTGGACTCCGACAATTCTCCTCTCTGCCTACATAATCTCCTCTCATTCGCAAGGGCTGACGCTGACAAAGTGAAACAATAAAAAAATGCTTACTTTACCCTAATGGCCACCTTTATTTTGTCTCGATGTAATAGAGCGTCAGGGCATGCATTCAACCAACACCTACGGACACTATGGCCTCCTCTGCATGTAAATCCGGTCGTATCACTTCAGTCTTCTCCTTTACCACAAAAACACGAGACTCCTCAACCACCTAAGCTGCTCCAGTCATTTGTCCTGCCACCATGGAAGATAAGGAGGTGAACACAATCCTAGCCTCATTGATATCTACCTTTTCCAGCCCCTCGTCTCCCTCCTCCTACACTCAGCATTAAGCCAGAACAACCGAGGCAGTAAAGGTACTTGATGAGCAGCGTCTGCAGTGAAATGCGACCCGCCCCCAATAAATTAATGGCACAAGCACATGGCCAAAATGTGTTCTCTGCCTCTGTGGCCACAGTCCAAAGAAACGTCACCCTCCAAGGGCCAGATTGATCAACGTCCTTACCACCGCCATGGCAGGTAAAAGTGGTGACGCATCCCCAGCAACAGTTCTATCCCATTACCGTCACATCGGGTTACCAACATGTTTACTATCTTCTTTTGTTAAGGTCAAAGTGCATAGCGTGACACACTACTAAAGTGAAGTTACCGCTGACGTAATCGGCCGCTGCAACGTTAAGTACGGTCACGAATCTGGTGGATCGTGGGTGTACTCTACAGCACCAAGGTAATTTAAAAACCCCACGATGCCATAGTACACAAGGGGGGTCACTCATCAAAATGCATGTGTCTCTGGTGTAATTATATCCCTACACTAATTAACTCAGCAAAATTTACTGTGTCCTCTAGTGTTTCCAGTCGACAGCTGTTTCATGGTACAACATTTTCCACTTCTCTGTCTTTAACTCATCTTGCCCTGTCTCTGTTCACCTGTGCTGGATGACACTCTCTTGTTACTGCTGTTTCAATGCATGTTATTCCACTGCATATACTCACATGTATATAGGAAGCGTTGATGTAGTCGCTGTGGTAAAAACCCTTGAATTTTCTCAGAATGACTCGTGATTCGTCGTCTGGAAGAAGAGAAAGATTTATTAGTCTCTCTCTCTCTCTCTCTCTCTCTCTCTCTCTCGCTGTGCTATCCTATTCTCCGTCTCCTATAATTATAGCACTGTATTAGCATTAATTAAGGCCGGACCGCCTCGTAGGGACCGTAAAGTCTGTGTGGTCTGTGTATCTATGTAACTCGTCTATATACACTGCGTTCCTCCAATGCACTTTGCTTCCTATCATGTCATCATTTTCTCCCTTGCGTCACTTGTCTTTTTCTTCCTTGCTTAATACTCTACGTCTCTATCTCTGCTCATCATTCCTATCTTATGTGTTGCTTCCTTATCCCTCTCCTTCAGAGCTCAATTCACAGTCCTTTTCTCTCTTCCATCCTCCTCAGTTTGCCCTTTCCATTGTACAGTTACCAACACTGATAACCGTTACAGTGGTTCACGCGTTGTGGTTGATGTGGCACCGGTGTGTTTGTTTACATAGAGCTTCAGGGGTACAAATGGGCTGGCAATCCTCGTTTTTATGATCATATCGGTCAGAGATTCTTTGTCCATACAGGGAGAAGTGGTTGGTATATAAAGTATGTATGCATATATTACATCCACAAGAAATATGGCTACAGTGCTCGTATTATTCATTTGGGAAAGTGCGTCTGTCTTGGTTCAGGGAAGGAAAAACGTGAGTGTACGGAAAGAACTGAGATCAGAAGTCTTGTTAATGAGCTAGTAGGCTGAGGCATGGTGTGCATTTAATAAAACGAAAGTAAAACTATAATACTGTACACAAAATAATATGTTTTGCAGAATCTTTTAAATATTAGGCAAGGAAGCAGACGGAATTCGAAGGGTTCCTTTTGTGTTCTACTAACTGATGATTATGCAAGAAAATACTTATTTGTAAATGATTACCAACTACACTGAGGCGTAAAGGTATAATGAAAAATTAAATTATGATGCATTTTGTGCCCATGTTAAGTAAGCTCCCTTCTTTTCCCTTTGACTCTTTCCTGCACTTTGACCAAACACTCCACATACTTTTGTTTTGACAGCGTTCAGAATGAAAATTTGGTAAGGTTTAGGCCAAGAAAGGTGAAAAGAGTAAAACTGTTGTTGCTTAACCACGATCTGTCTGGCTAAGCAGACCCATCGATAGCAAGTAAAGCAGGTATTTCTGTGGGGTCGTCCTGCGGGTACAGTACGACACAAACACCATGCAGGAAGCCGGTGCCCCTTTGTAGCTGACAGCATCTCTCCAGGGTCGGCCATGGTCCTTCCCCATGGCGAGATGCAGGGAAATATGGGAGAGGTGGGTCCTGGGAGGACGCTGCAGCTGCTTCGCATCACCCAAGGTGCACAGTGCACTACGTGTAGGCTCCTCGTTAGCGCCAAAAATTTCAGCTTAAAAACAGGGTCGTAAAACTCACAGGGCAGGATGTTGACGTATCTGTTCTTGTGTGCATTGGCTGGCAGGGCAGCCACACGGGCCACGCTCACTGGACTCGTCATATCCAGATCAGCAAACTCCTGCATCAGGCCCGCTCGATCTGAGGGTTTGCCACATCGACGAAAGAGTGGGTGATTAGGTGATTAGGTGATTATGTACTTGGGAGGTTGGATGGTTGGGTGATTGGGTGGTTGGTTGACTGGATTCTGTATGGCTGGGTAGTTTGGTGATTAGACTGTTCATTTGTTGGGTGATTGAATGATAAGGTCACGTGATTAGATGATTGGGTGCTTAGGTGGCTGGATTGTTGGAGGGTTGACTGATTGAAGGGTTGGATGGTTAGCTGACTGGATTGCTAGGGTGTTGGTTGCATGGATGGTTAGGTATTTGAATGGTTAGGGAACTGGATGGTTAAACGATTGGTTGGTTGGCAAGCAGATGATCGGACTGTTGGGTGGCTGAATGGTTAGGTGATCTTGTGGTTAGCAAATTAACTTCAAGACAATTGGACGGTTGGATGGTTTGGTAATTGGGGGTAACTGATGTTTACGTAGATGATGGAAGGCTGGTTGACTGGATGGTTATGTGGGTGGGTTTACTGGGTGGATAATTCTGCACTGGATGACTGGATGGCTATGCTACTGGGTGCCGCATAGGGTACTTGGTTTGCTGTAGCATCTGTAAACCACCCAGTCGCCTAATCAGTCAACCATCCACGGTGACTGGATGGTTTAGTTTTATCGATATGTAACCGTTTTATTACGACACAAAAATTTATGACCTGTTCTTGCCACCAACAGATTATTTTATTCAGTTTAAAAAATGTAAGACTGAAAGGATCAGAAAAAAAAAAAAATCCTCATTGGCCTCATTTGTACATTCACGTTTGATATAGCCAATTAAATAGTAAAGGATTGGGACTGGATGATGATGATGATGATGATGATGATGATAATACAGTCAACAGAGAACTAAGACAAGTCATATGGGACTGAGAACGTTAGAAACACTCTCATTTAACTTTTATGACGCTGGACATTTTGGTGATAATTCTGTGGTGGTTTAGAAGAATGATGTTGAAGACAGCGATGAGGGCTTTAAATCATCATCATCATCATCATCTACAGACGAGTGGGTTCAGTATGCTCCAGAAATAGGAATAAGAAAGTATGAGCGCAGGAGAACCATCATCAGAGTGCTCAAGGAAGAAGGCCAGACTTTCCAATCCCCTACCGTGCGAAATTTTAAGATTCTGGGTCACACTTCAGAGGTATTTCATCCACACACATATTTCAGAGATGTACTATCGCGATCACTAATTTCTTTACCCTCCTGGGGCCGGATACTCAAAAACTGTCCCAGGTTAGGACAAATGGCTGTCGTAATGAACTTAGGATATCCTAACTTATGCCACACCTAGGACATCCCAAATCACCGATACTCAAACAAGATTAAAAACGTCCTAATGCTGTCCTAGGGTGTTTTCCATGAAGCTCACCAGAGGGCAGTAAGAGCGCCAGCTGATTTGTCGTTGGCCAATCACAATTGCAGTTCATCGACGTAAACGCCAATCAAAACAGAGATTCTTCGAAAATGCGACATATGATTAAATTCAAAAGTAAACACAGAGCGGCTTAGTTGACAGCGTCCCTAGAACTTTACAGTGCGTAAAGTTAATAGTGTGCCAAAATATAATGGAAGGCCTTCCACTTAAGAAACGCCGCCCTAACTTCTCCGAAGAAGAATTATATACAATGGTTCTGGAGGTGTCGGAAAGAAGGAAAATATTATTTGGGAAATTAAGCAACACCATTACGTCCCGAGTGAAAGCAAATGCTTGGGAAAGTGTAAAAGATGCTGTAAATAATGTGAGTCGTATTCACAGAGATGTGGGAGAAGTGAGAAAGGAATTTACACACCTCAGGTCAGACGTGAAGAGGAAAGCTGTTGGTGAAAAGAAACATTCACAGGGAACAGGTAAGTGATGGTTATCATCCAGCCATTACACTATTTGGTACATTTCCAGAACTACACCCCACTCACTTTGAAGCTTATTTTTTATTTTATTTTTCGATGTCTTACAGTGTGATTCATTTGAATCTGATACTCTTTTCTGTCAGAAAGTAATGTTCGGGGCGCAGAAAGGCCACTGCTACAGCGACGTGTTTTCCGATCGGGTTATGCTTTGGATGTTTACAAAACCTATTTCCGGGTTATGTTCGCCTACGACACCCTCCGGGGGTGTCCTAAGTTAGGACCAGAGTTACGACACGTGACGTCACAAGATGGCGGGTGAAATGTTTTGAGTATCGATGGAGTGGGCACCGTGGGCAAGATAGGACTGTCATAGCGAGATACGACAGTCCTAAGTGTTTTGAGTATCCGGCCCCTGGCTCGTGGTGGGTCGATGCCAGGGTAGAAGACGTGCCAGGCGAGCGGACACAGGCAGCTTCACTGTAAGAGGCTCACTCACCCGAACCACAACTCACTCTCACGGACGAAACACATGAGTACAGTTGTGAAACAGTTCGTGAATCATTATCGGACTGCTAGACTAACCGTGTCCGCATGCCTGACTATGTTTCAGCCCTGGCTTCGACTTCTCTCTAGCCAGGGAGGTTAAGAAATTAGTGATTGCGACAGTACTTTCAAATAGCCTGTGAGCAAGAGTCATTTAGTAGTACACTTCTGGCCGAGTTTCCGCTCGTGTAGTTGATCCATTACGACAAGTGGAAATGTTGGGTGGGAGAGAGACACAGGTTAGAGCTGGAATTCATTATTTTCTCAAACGTTTCGGGCTACACAGAGTTTTGCAGATCGGTTCTGTGTAGCCCGAGACGTTTGAGAAAATAAAGAATTCAAACTCTTGCCTGTCTCTCCCACCCAACATATCCAGTTCCGACTCAGTATCTAACCCCAGCCCCGGCTGGCAGAAAGTCGTACCTAGGTTTCATAGGTAACAAAAGACTTGTTTACTGATAAAAAATGGCAGTTTGAAGCTTTGCTAGATAGCACGAGAAAGAAAAAGTTGGAGATGACACTAGTGGTCATAAAGTAGAAAAGCAAAGCTTCCTGCCGCCAACAACATGTGTTAGTTCGGTGCCAAACCATGGCTATCAATTTTTTTGCTAGGGACTGAATGAAGGTTGAGTAGAATTTATGATTCTTGAGTGTATAAGACAACGTGTATGTGACATAAAACGTGAGGCAGAAGAGACTGACCGTTTATGAAGAGGTTTGTCATGGTGGCTTTGAGGTTGCAGAGGCGGATCGGCCTCTGACCTCGCATCAGTTCCTCAGCCGTGAGCATCCACGTCAGGTCCACAGACACAGCTTTCTCCCTGACAAATCAAGTTTGGTCAAATTAGGATAGCCGTTTCGCTCCGACAATGCATTATATATCCTTGTCTCTTTTAGACGATAATTATTTAGTTTATGACACTCAGAACTGGAGGAGTTAGATAATTATAGCCTTATTTACCTACTAGACATCTGTCCCACATTGAATAATAAATATCCGGTGGTAGCAAAATACGTGTCATCTGGCTGAAGAGGTTATGAGGGTTACACAATATTAGCTCCATCGGCACCGCTTTCTCCTTAACAAAAACATCAGCTTAGGTGTAGTTAGGCTCTAGGAAGTTACGTTGCCACTGCACTAAGGTACATTCAGTCAGTCTGCACTAGGTTAGATTACGTTAGGCTTGATTCAGTTAGTCTCTCGAGCTTGGGTTTGGTTAGGACAGGTGCAGTTCGTCAACACTTCGTTAGGTGAAGACATACAAATTAAGTTTCACTCTATATTAGGCTACGTTAGACTTGGTTTAGTTAGTGTGGTTATGAAAGTTATATTAACAGGGTAGGCTGTATTTAGGAATGGTTACACATAGATGGTAGTATGCTATTGAAGAATGCTGATTATACTTCTTGACGTTAGTTAGTTTGTATATGAGAGAGGGGGGCGGGTGAGCTGGGAGCAGGGCAGTGAAATGGCGTGGGACAGGGCGACATAAAGGCGATTTATTTGTGGCCACCCCTTACGGGATTAAGGCGCCTGGCAATAGACAGATAGACGTTAGTTGTGTTTTAACAAGGAAAGTCAGGGCTGGCTGTGTAAAACTGCGAGTTGATTATAGCAGTTTAAGATAGGAGGGTTTGATTTAAGGATTGGTTGCGCTGGCGTAGGACACGTGAGAAAAGGTTACCTCATGGAAGTTTAGAAGAGACGAATTTTGCACAGTTACGGATAGGCTGCAATGAATGTGGATTGAGTTAGTTTAAGTTGCGGAACACGTGCGGTCAATATTTTCTTTACACGTTCTCCAAATCATGTCAAAGTGAAATGAGGGAAAACCAGACTCAGTAGCGATAATCAAGTGCCCTGGGATGGCACCATTAACCCCTTCAGAGCAATGACGTATTTCTAAGTTAATTTTTGCCACCTTCAAACGATCTGACTGAAATTAGGTGTGATTTCTTTTCTTGTACTGGTGGTGTCTGATACAGTCTTCATAAACCCTAGCCAGTGCTATGAGGCTCGCATAAGGTAATTAAAAATGTCTGGAGACAGTTAGATCACACACACACACACACACACACACACACACACACACACACACACACACACACCACAGGACTGAACTAATTACCTGAGACTAAGCCATCTGCAAGAGGGACTGAGTGTTATTAATTAGGTAAGAGTGCTGGTAACTTAGGCGTGATAATGAATTACAAAATAAGTCAGCTCTTGTCATATGCCACGCTCAACTGCTGAGGTTTCTTGTTTTGCTGTGGATATGCAACAGACGCTTTGTGGTGAGAGTTTCAAACATGATACTAATTCTGATCTGGCTACTGGACAGACGATTCTATAGAGCTTAGTAGAAACCTTTGGCAGTGAAAGGATCAGATGCTTTTGTCTAAATGAACGGATCTTGAATTTGGCTCTCTGCTGTCTGGTTTTCTCTTTTGTCTTGGAAAGAACAATCTCGCGGGTTCCTGGCCTTTGTTTCCTTCTTTCTTGCATTAAGAAAAAAAGGAAAATCATCCTAGTGGTGGAGAGGAGCACGTTACCGGTGAATTCAAAGGCCGATCCACCCCTCCCAAACTGTTTACTCCCAAAGCACTTCTCTCACTGTCAGCTGTGGCTTCATCACCTTATTGGACTATTGCATTCTACTTCAGTTTCCTCTATCACTCTCGATTTACTATCTTCAAAAAAAATCGCGGCTACTTATCTTTCTGCTGCTCTGTATCAGTCTCTCTCTCTCTCTCTCTCTCTCTCTCTCTCTCTCGCTCGGCAAGGCAAGGCAAGGCAAGTACTAACAGGGCCATGGGAGCTGGTGCGATGAATCTGTTGATGATGAGGGCCGCCGCCACCACCATGAGGACCACGACAGGTAAGGCAATGCCCATCACCAGGCCGGGGTGCAGCCCAGGTAGATCTGCAGGTGTAGTGAGGCCAGGTGATTAGGGCTGTATTCTGACTGGCCAAGAAGTCTTCAAAGCACCTGTTTCTTGGTTTTTTTTTTTTAACCTCTATGGAATTGTATTAACATCTTTGTAATATCAGTATAGTCTGCGTCTCTCAATCTATCTATTGCCAGACGCCTTAATCTCGTAAAGGGTGGCCTCAAACAAATCGCCTCCATGTCGCCCTGTCCCTGTCCCCCGCCATGTCATTGCCCTGCTCCCAGCTCACACCCCCCTCTCTCATATACCTCTCCACTCCACCCCTCCATCTCATCCTGGGCCCCCCTCTCCCTCTCCCCCCCTCCACCTCACTCACATACACTCTCCTCGTTAGTCTCTCTCTCTTCATCCTCTCCACATGGCCAAAGCACCTCAATGTGTTTCTCTAACGCTTCCTATCACATCCACACCACAACACTCCTTCAATTCTGCATGTACAGCCTGCAGAAGGGTACTGAAGTGTAATAGGCAGATATCGTCCTGTTCCCTGCCACTTCCCAGCCCTCCCCCAACGTATAACCTCCTCTCTCATATTCCTCTCTACATCATCACTCCATCTCATCCTTGGCCTCCCCCTCCCCTCTCCCAAGGATGAGATGGAGGGGATGGAGAGGTATTATATGATAGAGGGGGGTGCAAGTTGCGGGGTGGGCAGCGATGTGGCAGGGGACAGGGCTACATGGAGGCGATTTGTCTGTGGCCACTCCTTAGGGGATTAAGGCTTCTGGCTATTGACAGGTAGACAGGTAAGGAAGACGTGTTGTGGAATCTCGAAGCCTCTTTCAATAGGACGCGGTGAGTCTTGATAAGGTGTCCAGAGATCGCCGATACTTCAGCCTCTGTCCACGGGTGTCACTGGTATCTGAATTTATGTACTGAAGCCTAATCCTGTAGTGTAAGCGGCAATGGAAGCTTCGTAATATATCTTCCTCAGCGATTTGGTCTGACGTTACACCACCTGAATATCGTTTTGTATGCCACTGTTGCAAATTATATCAATATGATAGTGATATACGTAACATACAAGATAACACTGAATCGTAATAGGTTAAATAAATCGCTAATGTAGGTGTGCCACGAAGCTTCCGATGCCTCTGATAATGGGAGTGTTCATCGCTGACGTCATGATGTAAACAAACGCCGAGTTGTGGACAAAAGAGGCGACACTGGAGATGACTGGTAATTACTGCCTGCTGGTAGGTGGTGGCGATCATCATCCAATCACCACCACTCACTTGATGTAGCGCTGCCTACTTCTTCCTTCACCTATATTATTCTTTTTTCTGTCTGCCCTCCTTTCTTCTTATTTCTTCCATTTTCCTGTCTCTTTTTATTGCTTTTCTTTCCTTTTTAGATGCCTGTACATTGAGTGACAAGCCTAATGGTTTCCTGTAAGCCAGGAAACCATTTGCAACGCTGGGTGGTAACCATATAACCAACCCATACGTGTTCCTTACGTGTCAACAGGTGGTTTGGCGGAGGGTTAGTGCCCCTCCCCGTAAAACAGCTAACTCAACGACAAACAGCCACCACTTAGGGGGTTATGGCGTCTGGCTGTTGACAGGTAGACAGATGTTACAGTGCCTATGTATTTGTATTATAGTCAATATTTTTAAATAAAATGTGAAACATTATGTGTACAGTATCTCAGACCAGCTACGCTGTTTTTTCTTTTTATATTCTGTAAGTGCACTTACATTATTTTTAAAAATAAAATATGAATAGAAGAAAAAAAAGCAATCTGAATAACAAAATAATTCATACACCATACTACAGGTGTCCTCCATTCATTAAACAATCTGTAACAGTTGGACTTGAACTGCTGTAGGTTGAAGTTTTGTGGGAACTGTTCTTGGGAAGCGAGTTACTATCGTGGCCGTACACACGCAATGTAACACGGGTATAAACAGCCGCCTTCTGCACGGCATCACGAACCTCACTAGCACCAGCATGTCCCACAGCCTTCAATCCTCTGGCTGGGTGGCACAACTTTATCTTGCGAGGTAGGTTGAACAATGTAGGTGATCCATTACAAGTGGAAATGTTGGGTGGGAGAGAGACACAGGTCGGAACTTGGAATCTTTATTTTCTCTGACGTTTCGGCCTTCACAGAACCCATCTTCAGAGAGTCTGTGTAGCTCGAAACGGTAGAGTAAATGAGGAATTCAAACTCTAACCTGTGTCTGTCTCCCAATCTCCAGTTTGAACAGCGTCTGTCGGCAGCATACCGTCACGACTCACGGACTCTCCATTTTCTGCGATTCTTTTATACGCCTGTTGCCAGCTTATGGCTACCCAGCTCCAAGTAATCCCTGTAATGTTCAGTAATCAAGGTACTCTACTTTTCTAGTTCCTTCTGATCAGACAAAATATTCAGTTTTCATTTCTGATTAGGTTTACAAAGTGTTCAGGCGTTCACGCTTGAGTGCAGTACAAGTCTCTTAGTTCAGTAGCCTCCTTGTACTAATATATATTTAATTGTTATCCTAATTCATTATTATTTTACATTATCTAAGCTAACCTAGGTAACCTTAACCTTAGCCTCACCTCACCTCCCATAACCTCACCTAACCTAACCTAAATCTTAACCTCACCTAACCTAGCCAAATCTTACCTAAAGCTATGTTAACCTTCAAGTTACCTAATCGACGCTTTTTTGAGAAACAAATAAAACCAGGGCTTTTGTCCTACAATCTTGTCCTAGAGGGCTTTTGCCAAGAAGACCATTCTAGGCTTCTTCTTAGCATTTTTAAAATACAGTACTGCGTCAGTTGCTAAAACAGTTTCTTCGTGGTCAAGTTCTGGAATAACATTGATAAACACAGCAGCTTAATATGTCCTGCAGTGACTGTAACAATACTTGATGTTGCCGTAGGCTGGTAGGCTACACTATTACCATGGTTTACACATCTGAGAGGTTACATCTTGGGGTAGCTGCTTTACCTGCCACAGTATCTGACAAAATTACAGGAACTGGATGAAAATGCTGCTTGAAGAAAGTTGCTTATATGGAATTCACAAGTAACTGAGGCATCAGTTAAACCCAGATGCGCACCTACTTCCACTCAGAACACAAATGCATCTATTGTACATGATTATTGACTATCCAGACCTCACATAAGGCAGTGACACCTGTACAGTGGAAGCAGAACCATTCCCACAGCAGGGCAGTGTTTTTGTTTTCTACTTCCACTCTTTGGTATAAATGGGTCAGACATTAGCTAACCATTTCAGTTGTGTTATTTGTCTTGCTGTGGCCCGATGACTGACTTCCCTGACACACTGAGAAGAAATCCGGCGTGTGTCTGACTAATCGTACATAATTCACACGTGCGACAACATGAAACTGGCCATGTTTGGGCTACAACGTGAAACTGGCGATGTTTGGGCTACAACATGAAACTGGCGATGTTTGGGCTACAACATGAAACTGGCGATGGTTGGGCCACACCGCTGCGAGCCGTGACGCTATATGTATGCCATCACGAATGTTTCCATAGTCGTCTGTTATGGGTCCGGAGGCCGTATTCTCTTCAGATTAGGCGGCCGTCGAGCACCTCTTCAAAACCAGTCTATTTCCGCATAGGACACGTCAATATTCACTTGTATGGCATTACTGGAAGACGTTAAGAAGATACACGATTAGCTAATGTAAACTAGCTCCGGGCAGTGGCACGGCTTGCATTTTTTTTTTTCTAAATGAAGCTTCTTATGAGATGAAAGAAACTTCAGCGAGTAACGTAAGAGAACAAAGCAGCAGATTATTCCTCATTCCAGGGAAGGGCCCGAGGTTAGAAGGGAGAACCATCTATTTGTCTATCTACCGTTCTGTCTGCCTAATCCGTAAGGGGTGGCCACAAACAAATCACCTCCATGTCGCCCTGTCCCCGGCCATTTCACTGCCCTTCCCCAACTTATATCCCCCTTTCTCATATACCTCTCTACTCCATCCTTCCATTTTATCCTCGGTCTCCTCCCCCTTCTCCGCCTCTCTCTCATACACTCTCCTCGTTAGACCCTCACTCTCCATCCTGCACACAAGACCAAATTACCTTACTGTATTTCTTCCAACGCTTTCTACCACATCCACATCAACACCACAACGCTCCTTCACTATGGCAGGGAGATACTGGACTACGCAAAATAAATCGCAAGGGAAAATGTACTGCGAGCCCTCCTATGGTGCTTTAAATACGAAACCCTAACCCTTTTGTACAGTAATGTGGCCTTTACGAGTCTGGCATGCTAAGCACTAGATCACACGTCGCCCCATCCATCCAAGAATACTCCCATAATATTGTGTGTGTGTTTGTGTGTGTGTGAGAGGAGTTACTCTTTGCTGTATTGAGAGGTTAGTGTGTGGAATCAGTCTCTCTCTCTCTCTCTCTCTCTCTCTCTCTCTCTCTCTCTCTCTCTCTCTCTCTCTCTCTCTCTGTGT
>JAGKTI010005237.1:19430-30580 GCA_018397915.1 Birgus latro | reverse complement strand
GAGAGAGAGAGAGAGAGAGAGAGAGAGAGAGAGAGAGAGAGAGAGAGGTCATACCTAATTAAGATCTGACAAAGACAGAACTTGAACCTTATGGTGAGAAAAGACCATTTTGAACTGCCTTTTTATTTATTTATTTATTTTTTTAATTATCTACCACTGGTCAGAGGGCCCAGGTCATGAAGGCAATTTGATTTTATTTTCATGCATTATTTATTAATGTTTTAGAACAATACCACTACCTAATTTGTACTGGAGAATAAAAAAGAAGAAATTATAAGATCCCACCTCTGACAAAGCTAATTATCAAGTGGTTACCCAACACTAAAGCCAAATGATACAAACAGCTACACCAAACTCGTTATCTACACAGCGCCAACATACCTCGACCCACACAACACCATCGACGGGAAATGTGTACTGCCACTATACATTACACACCTGCACTCACCAGAGGGCGTGACATAAAGAACAGGGGGGGGGGGCTATGAGCACTCGTGGACATACTTAAATGAAGACACAGTACTGGTGGGTTATAAATGACGTGAAGGAGCGTTGTCGTGTGGAAATGGATGTGATGGAAAGCGTTAGGAGGAATACACTGAGGTGGTTTGGCCATGTGGAGAGGGATGGACAGTGGGAGGCTAACGAGGAGCGTATGCGGGTGAGGTGGAAGGGGGGTGGGGGCAGAGAAGGAAGGGGAGACCGAGGATGAGACGGAAGGATGAAGGCGAGAGGTATATGAGAGAGGGGGGTATAAACTGGGTGTAAGACAGTGAAATGGCAGGGGACAAGCTGGCATGGAGGCGATTTGTTTGAGGCCACCCCTTACGGGATTAAGGCGACTGGCTATAGACGGAGTGATAAATAAACAGAATAAATGCCAGAAAATATATTTATTCAAGGTGCATGTATGTCCACGTTACGGTGATACAGTTACAGTGCTGCTCATCGTTTTACAGACACAGTAATAATGACACGTGTGGATGAGGTTAGGTTAAGAAATCAGCAAGCAGAGTGGTAGGACACACGGAAGTTACAGAAAACTGGTGATAGGTTATTATAGGGTAAGAATATTGGGAAAGACTTGACCTACCTGTTGGACTTGTGCCATAAAAAAAGTTGCTAAAATGATGGGTAAACTGAACCGAAAAGAGTTCCGTAACACACGTGCTACAGGAAAAACAAGAGTGAAAGTTGTTCGAGGTGTAATCCAGTTGTTATTACTCAGGGAATAATGTGTTGAATCGCTACTGACACCACAGCGGCGAGGGAGAGACGCAAACACCTATCTGATGGCACTGGCGGGAATATGGACAGAGAATGGTGACAGATACTAAGTGTGAAATGAAGTGAAAGCAAAATGGCGGATGAATGATTGTTAATGACAGAAAAGGTGTTATATTCAATGGGTAAGGAACAGATGGATTTAATAGATTTAATAAATTTTTGCCTGCAGATGCTAAGTGAGTGTGTCCTCTCGTGGGGATATCAGCCAGTGGGAAAGGAACAGCCGAATGGAAAGTTGTTGCTCCCCCCCCCCCCCCCCCCCCCCCCGCCTGCCCAAGCAACCCCATCCACCACAAGCAAGCAGTCTCCGTCCTGTGGCTGACAGCATCTCGCCAGGGTCAGAACAGGGTCCTTCCACATGGCAAAGTGCAGTGAAAATGCAGGAGACATATTCCCCCTAAGAGGATGATCTGTGTATAGACGATAATGAGTAGTAGTCTCAGGCCGGACCTTGACTGTATGGTAAATGTGGCTGAGTTCCCTGCCTGCGAGTGTTGTGCAAGGCCAGCTGCCAAGCCTTGACCCCCACATAACTCCCATGGTTGTATCTCGGGGAATGATAATAACCATCCACCAACTGCATTTTAGGAAGGTTAATGTGTCCTGCACCTTGGCCGAGAGTGACACAGGATATACCCGGCAGGGGCGTCCATCTTCCCTGAGTTGGGCACACGCTGAGGCTGCATGTCCCGGTGATGATGGAAAGTGGAAAGCAAAAGTGGCAAGAGCAGTGGGTGAGATATGGAAGGTACAGAAGGAGAATGAGGAATGACATTGCAGTAAGCGAAAGGTCTGAAAGAAAATTGATACAAGCTTCTGTTATTCGATGTTTGGAATAGATGGACACTAATTTAGGAACAGAATATTACAAAAAGCAGGAGACGTGCAAGGACTGAAAGGATGAATAATAAAGTACCACCAGCAAGCAATAAATTGACTATATGGCACTAAGGCTTGCGCTGAAGTTGTCTTGGCGTTGAAGTGGCTTGGCGATGAAGCGGCTTGATTGGTCAGCTGGTTGAAATGCCGACTCAGGAAGGGAGAAAGGGTCAGCGTCAGTGGGAGGTCCTTACACTTTCCAAGTCATAAATCACATGTCTGATCTGACAGGAGCAGAGGGGGAAAGAAAGGCCGGAAGAAACACGTAAATATCAAGAAGAGAGGCAGGACAGAAAAAAAGAAGAGAGCAGTAAAGGCAGACGGACTGGAGACATATAAATGCCTCTTTTAGTCGCCTCTCACGACAGACAGAGATACTTGGGAAGTATATCCCCCTCCACAGGGGTGATGAATGGACTGAAAATGAAAGAATGATGAAAGAACGGGGAGGAGATAGGGGGATAAAGACTTCTGAAAAATATATGAACTGAGATGAGCAGAGCAGAGAGGTGATAAGCAAGATAAGTTCCGTGCTAAAGAAGGAATTTGGTCCCGGGGAGTGTGTCAGCAGGAAAAATTTAAGAGAGCTGTGAAACACTCAAGAATGAGAGGGCAGCATGCAATGATGAGTAGGAAAAAATGTATGGAAAATAATGCCATAGTGCGAAGATGAATGGATTCATACCAGTGGGGTTTAACAAGGTTGTGACTGTGCCTGCGTAAAAAAAGAAAAAAAAATAATGATAAATGAAGCGAGTGCAAATATCAGACCGCTGGCTGTTTGCAGGTGCTGTAACAATTAGACCAGCTTTCCACAGAACTCACCTTATCTTCCCATAGTCGTTGATGAATTTGTCTGTGTTGATAAACATACGGAAGGTGGTGGACTGCATGCCTTCTTCCGGCTCGAGGCGTGTGAACACGTCCGGCATGTGCGGTGGTACTGCAGGGTGTAGTACAGTTAGTCACTCTATGCACAAGTTAGGCGAAGAAGAAAGAACCAAATACCGAGAGCCTGCCAGTGCTGTCCTTGGCAATGGAAGGTAAATGACACAGTGGCGTAAATAAGATTAGTTCATTATGAAATGCAGTGATTCAGTGAAGGGAGGGGAGCTGAGGAGACAAAAAGCCTTCAAAACTACCGTGATTAGAAATGTGGTGACCACTTCCACACAAGTCCTGTAGTACACACACTACTCAATAAAGCTCCTTTAAATAGTTAAGGCCACCATGGAGACGCTTTAGTATACCTTTTTTTCTGCATTATTGGTTTCATCAGACAAATCATACACCATTGCAAGACCCATCACGATGAAAGCAACATCGAGGCTACTGGTTGTGATGAAACACAAGGTTCAGTACAGGTCTGTGACACACTGACAAGTGAAAGGATCAGTTTACTGGTTTTTGTTACCTGCGGCGAAGCCAATAGGCCTATGAATGGTACACCTGGGGAATTTTACTGTTTTTCCTTCAAGGAAAGTTCGAATATCTGCTCTTGGAGAAAACTGGGCGATTTTCTTTTGAAATACAAAGTTGTTCAGCTTGAAATTTTGAGTTGATTTAACATGTGAACCGTTGCATAGCTGATGCATCAGCTGACTGTTAGCTGATTTTTAATTTCGGCAATAAGGAGGCATTGTAGCGACTTTCATATGAAATACAACGATGCTCAGCATGACATTTTGAGTTGATCTGACATGTCAGCTGATGCAGCAGCTCATTATTTAGTAATTTTCGATTTTGGCCATAAGGAGGCATTCTAATAAAACAGTTTCACACTGTATAAGTTTCAAAGAAAGAAACTTTTAAAAACTGGCTGCAAGAGTTGCCGCAGGTGTATGAAGATTGTCTTGTTGTTGTTGTTGTTGTTCTTCTTCTTCTTCCTCTTCTAATTTGTTTATTATTATTATTATTATTATTATTATTATTATTATTGTTATTATTATTGTTATTATTATTGCCGTTGTTGCTATCATTGTTTGTTTTTGCCCCAATTGCATATATAATCTGATACCTGGCTTATCATTGTCTCAGCAAATGACTGATGTAATACAGCAGACGCCGTGAGAGGCGTGGCTGGAAATGTGAAGGGTGAGGTGCACAGCGTAATGGAGGTCAGGGCTTNATTGTTTGTTTTTGCCCCAATTGCATATATAATCTGATACCTGGCTTATCATTGTCTCAGCAAATGACTGATGTAATACAGCAGACGCCGTGAGAGTGTGGCTGGAAATGTGAAGGGTGAGGTGCACAGCGTAATGGAGGTCAGGGCTTGCTGTGCACCTCAAATATTACTGATGAACTGGAGGAACTGGCGACAGACAAGGCTTTAGGGAAGGCCAGCACTGATGGCTTTGAGAGGGAAACACGTAGCCTACTGTCCACGGAAACAGCTGCAGAGTATCTAGTGCCGAATTTCAAGATGAAGGCATAAATAAAGGAGACAGAACCACAGAGGAGAACAGAGGAAAGCAATCAGCCACAGACATGTTGGTCCTTTCGTGTTTGTTTGTTACAGGGAAGGTTATAACTAACAAACTGAGCTAAAGGTAAGGATGGAAAGCAGAAAGGTTCCCCCACCCACCAAATTATCCATCTGAAGCCGGAAGGAAACAGCGAGAGGGAACACAATGCGGCATAGAAAATCTGTCGTGGAAATTTCATAGGAAAGACGGAAAGCAAATTCTTCACTCTCTACTGGAAAAAGAAAATAACATCAAGTCAGCAGTATTACAGAAACGATTTATTTGGGAGTGGGTATACTTTGGTGGGGTTAAAAGGCAGATACTTACCCAAGCAGTTTTTGAAGGTTAGTAGTGTTTCACAATTTACTGCTGTTCATTGGAGGGCAATCTGTTCCATATATTTACAGCTCTGTTGAATCAGTGCTTAGCTTCGTGTGGCTGGAGTCGTTTGGCAGTTATTTATGATCATTACCAGATTAACCTGACAGATCTAGTGTGAAATATTTATGATACTACCAGGTCCTCGAAAGATTTTGAATACTTGAATTAAATCTCCTCTCAGGGCTTCAGAGCGTTCTTCATGTGGTATATTTCTCAGTCTAAGTATCACTAATAGCCACCCTTCCCTGTACTCTCTCAAGTTTTTATAATTCTATTTTTACAAGGCGAACAGAACTGGACACAATTCTTGAAGTGTGGGCGTATTAGTGAATTACATAAGGCGACGATAATCCTGTCCAGTGTATATTCGAATGCTCCGCCAATGAATCTGATTACTTCGTTGGCATTCTCAGTAGCCTCCGTACGTTGTTGGCTTGGTTTCAGGTCATTTGATACCATAATTCCTAAGTCTTTTCTTCAGAGCTGAGACTAACCAGTGAACAATTGTTCATAATGTAACTGACTCTTTCGTTTCAACTTTCTGTGTATAGTACTTTGCATTACTAATACAGAAATCCATCTGCCATGTTTTGGCCCAATTAAACAGTTGATCGAGGTCACTCTGAATTGCCTGCCTCATTAAAGATGTGTCTGCCCTGAAAAAAATTTATCATCAACAAATATTAATATCATCAGCATTTTTTTTCTTAGATGGCCGTGACCTCAGCTTATTAAAATCGTCTGGTAATACCATGGAAAATATTGTAATCGATGATGCACAGAGCTTCTTTCCGTCTGCCTGTCTGCCTACTTGCCTTTTATTTGCAGCGGGGGCGTGGCCTCACACTGGTGCCTAACGCTGCCCAGACACAGCAAGAATAAAATACCGATCATTGTGGGCCGATAATGCAGACACTCATTCTGCCTCTCTCTCTCTCTATCACCCCTTCCGTACGGGAGGTCCTCTCACCCACAGTAGGCTAAATAATTGCTTTTGGTGGTGGAAATACTAAAACAGCAGAGGCGATATGTTGTAAATCGTCTGTGAGTGTGCGTCTTTTGTTTGTATATCTGTCCATGTGTTGGTACGGTGTGGTGGCAGACTCCGTGTGGCACCAAGACCAGGGAAATAACCAGTAATTACAAACTACTGAAGGGAAATTGTCAGTCCCATTCTGATAGTATTTGAACAACGGTATTAAAGGACGCTGTAGTGGAAATTCCTTTTGAATGTCCCGGTAAGGTGTCACAGATCGACTAATATTGTTTTGTACTACTGCCCTGAAGGTGACTTCTGTCCGACTCCATTATTCTTCACAAAACTCCAAATGAGATTATTTGTGAATATATTGCAATGCCTTTAACGTTTATTTGAAGCAATATACACCGTTCAATTGCTTCTGTATGACGCTCTCTCCTTCTGTCGCTATGTAGTCAGAAAGTTTGATACGTATTTACGGGGTATAGTTCTGTAACACGTCCTGGCGTCGTGAGCTGTTCCGATCCCTGAAGCAAGGGATGGTGGAGGCAGGAGGAGAAGGAAGGGGGGTGGGGGGGATTGGAGGTGTGTCCAAACACCTCCCTGGCCCCGGCATAGACAAGGCCGAGATACTCTCTCAGAACAGAGACTGTACAGTATGTATTTTGAAGAAACTGTATGAGCAACACTTGCACTGTTCAGGGGAGAGACAGTGGTGAGCGTCTGCGCAAAATTCAGTTCTGCTATTGACATGTGAGTGCAAAAGCGGAGCGAAAGAGGTTATCGTAAATTGTTTCAATGGATCTAAGATTTTGTTTTCTTATTTGCAAAAAGAGAGAGCCATTGGCAGAAAGTTAACAAAATCGCTTTTCATAGACAAAAAAAATCATGATTCCTTCGTTCAGAGATGCCTGGGCACACTGCATTTAAAAGACTAGAAGTCAAAGGGAAATGAAATTTAAAATTGAGAAAGATAGCTCTAGATTTGATCAGTTACATACATGAATGAATGAGAGTATCAGTTTAACAGTTGCATTAAGGAGCAGGACAGAAAAGAGGTTAGTGCGTTGCTATAGCGGTGCTGGACGCTTGACACAATCGGGCAAGGATACAGACCAATAGATCAGAAAAACCGTGCCTACCAGAACAGCAACAGTAGCGGGAAGGCATCAAGCACTGTGGCGAAGGGAGAAGATGAGGAGAGTCAATAAGAGGAAGCGACTTTATGACACGAAAGGCCTTTTCCTTCGCCCTGCTTTGAACAGTTTCTGTGTTTTGCCTCACACACACACACACACACACACACACACACACACACACACGAGCTATACTCCACGGAGGGACAAATAAGGTTACTGTACAAGGCCAGCAAACTCCAGATGGGTAAAGACGGTACACAGTCTAGTCTGTTTAACGCAGTCACTCTTTGAGAAGAGGATTTTACAGGCGATTTTTTGTTTTTTTTTTCGTGAGAGTCGACCCCATGATTGCTGGGAGATGATGAGGGACGGAGATGTGTCTATCGATCTATCTATAGCTGCCAGATGCCTTAATCCCGTGAGGGGTGACCACAAACAAATCTCCATGTCTTCCAGTCCCCTGTCAACTCTCGCTCTTTCCAATACTTCACTTCATACTTGTATCCCATCCTCCGTCTCCCCCCTCCCAGACAGATTACAGTGCCTGATATAACGAACTGTACCATTCACTCATAACTCAGGTCATTCTCACCTATATTGCCCAGATTTGACGTTCTGTTATTATTATTATTATTATTATTATTATTATTATTATCATTATTATTCATAATGCCCGTGGGAGAGAGACAGTTCTGTTGGCTGCTACGTAAAAGCAAATAAAGACTACCTATTGCCACGCACATCGCCATGCTTATTGAACGTCCTTACCTTGCTTATTCGTGTACAGCTTCATTCGTGTCTGTCTCCTTGTGGGCTTATCTTGTCAGTCCACATCTTTCAGGAGTCTTTAATTTACATGCCATCTTCCCCAAGCAAAATTGTATATGTTCCTTATTACAGCTTATGTGTCTTTAGAGCACATTATTATCAACATTGAAGTAAATTTCACTTTGGACACTTCTGCCTTTCTGAACTCCAGCCCTGGCAACTGGAATGAACATGATCTAAACAAGTATCTGCCGACTAAGAATGGTTGGATTGTATTCATCATTGCTCATAAGGAAATCCAAGTTTTGTACTTACTTCCAGTGCCTGTTCTGATGCGTGCTGTACCTCCCTGCCCATCTGGGGTACGTAGGGTGAACCTGTCAAGGGATACCACAGGAGAATGGACCACGTTAGTATCTTCTTAGGAGGTTCTCTTAAACCTCTTATCTTGCTAGGTATCCCCCCCCTCGAATCAGACGAATATGACCCCCACATCCTCAAAGACGACTGAACGAAGACTAGACAACACACTCCCGTCACCACTATACACTGTCACCTTGTCGCTGTCACACACACGACCCCACACATCCTCAAAGACGACTGAACGAACACCAAGCAACGCAGCCCTGTCACCACTACGCTACACCTTGCCACATGCACCCTTCCACAGCCCTCTGGCAAGAAGCTCATAAATATAATGCTGGAACAAATGGCCAAACTGTACTCGAGCAGGGCACTGTGTTCGTTGACAGAAGGTTCTGGGTAAGATTAGGTTAGATTAGGTCAGGGTTTGGTTAGGCCTTGAGATTTTCGTTAAACTGTTATATTTATAGGTGAAAGCTACAGTACGCCATATTAGGTTGCTACGACAGTTTACTTTAGGTTAGAATGTTTGTTTGTTAGAATTATTGTGTAATGTTATTTTCATGCAACGTAAAGTAGGATAGTTAATTTAGATTAGGTGAGATCAGGTTGGGTTAGGGCATAACTGGGTCTTAAGTTTAAATGTTGCGTTACCTTAGGCAGTGAGAATTTGACTGCATGTTGGGTGGGGTTAGAAGAGCTCAAGTTACGAAAGGTTAGGTTATTAGGCTGAGTACTTTAGCATAGGTTAGGCCAGGATATGTTAGTTTACTGGCTTAGATTTCGCTAGGTTAGGCCATCATGAAATACAGTACGTGATGTACCAGAGTAGGGAAAACCTGGTGTGGGAGTGACATTACCCACCTCTGCCATAATTACGCAACAGGACATTTGGTGGCAGAGGCGGTATGAACAGTGGGTCACAATTTCCTCACCTTCTTCCTACATACAACGGCCCATGGGAAACTCCGCAACACATCTTCCTTAGCAATTCATTTTCATTACTACCCGTCAGTAGCCTCTTGCATGTTCAGTATATCTTCTGACCTTGACACAGTTTGCAACAGGTGTATGAGGCAAAATATTTCAATGAGGGAAACGTATTATGAAATCCAAATCTGCTGCAATATAGGGTTCCTTGAGATGTCTACCACCAGAATACCGACTCACCGTCCTAGAATAACCTATCCTTCTCACTACCTCAGCTCTTTCTTGACTTGAATGAGATCATCTTGAGAAGGGAAGAAGAAACTAAGGCAAGAAACGTACCGACTGAGTTTTAATGTTGCTGCTGCCTCATGCGATACGTAGCCTGCTCCTCTCCACTTAATTATGAGGGGCACAGTATCCCTTGTATAAATCAGTATGAAGTAGTGAAGACATATAGATATTTAGGCTATATAACTGAAAACAGTTTTTCGGATAAGTATGATACTGAGATAAGATTACATTCTGTTTATTCTAAATTTAATTTTGTATACAGGAGTTTAAAGAACATTAATTGACAAACGTTACTGTTTTTGTGTAAAGCATATTGTGTCCCTGATTATGGTTTTTCATTATGGGACTTAAAGAGAACACAAAAAGGTCAGCTACTTTGAACATTTGAAGCTGCATATGCTAATGCAATAAAGAAAAATATATACTTTACCAAGAGTAACAAGTAATCCTAGTGTGGCCGAGATAGTGGTCTTTTTCTGCCAAGGCATCAAGCACCATTCACACAGGCAAGATACATGAATTCTTTATTTACAAAGAGCACTGTTTTACTTAGGATGAATATTCCTGTTTTTTCCTCTGGCCATCATATTATTCAGCTCTGTAATCTATCTATCTATCTATTGCCAGGCGCCATAATCCCGTAAGGGGTGGCCATTTGACTCTGAGTTATTTGTTTTACAGGGAGGGGCACTAACCCTCCACCAACCCACTTGTTGACACGTAGGGAGCACGTATGGTTTGGTTATATGGTTACCACCCAGCGTTGTAAATGGTTTCTTGGCTTACAGGAAACCATTTGGCTTGTCACTCAATGTAAAGCCACCTGTAAAGGAAGGAAAAGCAATAAGAAGTGACAGGAAAGATGGGAGAAATAGGAAGACAGGAGGGCAGGCTCAGAAAGAGAATGATAAAGGCTAAGGAAGAAGTAGGCAGTACTACATCAAGTGAGTGGATGATGGTCGCCACCACCTACCACTTCAATGATAAATACAATATAAATATTATGAATATGGAAACTGACATTAATAAATCAAGGACTGCTTGGAATCAAAATCATGAAGAAACAAGAGGACTGCAAGTTACTGTGTGAACAGATAAAAAGAAATACCGGTATGGGGTTGAATGACTTAGGTGGTAATGGGCTGTGATGGTGCTGCAATATGTATGTATGTATTATAGTATATGTACACTTGTATAAAGCAGTATATGTAGGAAGATTTAAGTGTGTATGCTAAAACAAGATAATTTTAGCAGCATAATTAATAGACTCTTCTTTTTTTAAACGAGAGTTTAGTGGATATGTTTTTTATTTAAAAGAATGCTAGGCTGTTGTGCCTCTTACTGTTCATATGTATGTTAAATACGAAATAAAGATGACTGCTGCTGCTGCTGCTGCTGCTAATATCATTATTAATACTAATGCGATCTGTCGGCTAAATGCCATGGAGATAACTCACGTATATTTTGTTTCAGGGTCCATGTGGAGGTTGAAGGAACAAGAGTCTCTAGAACATTCACACTCTTCTGGACCCCTCGATATTGTTCCGATCCCCCAGAACCACCCGGCGTGACCACCGCTGGATTTACCTGTGCAGGGAAATAAAGAGTCTGTCGGAATCAGCCACGTTGTTACCAGCCCACCAATGCTGCTACTTATGATGCTGC